>BMAO01019724.1:0-146082 GCA_019973975.1 Trichonephila clavata | reverse complement strand
ATATATATATATGTGGGATTTGAAGAGGGAAAGGAAGTATCACTCTTTTTCTTCTTTCCCGCCGGCCGAAATGATTCACACTCAAGCTTTTCTTTTTATTCAAGGATTATTTATTTTTTCATATCCGTTCGAAGCGCCTGTAGTGCGAGCCGCTGATTGGCTGTCTTTTTTTTTTATTATGCAATTGTATGATTTCGAAATGAAATAGTTTAGTCAGTCTGTGTTCTGGCTCACGGCATGTAGCCGACGGCTGTGTTGTTTAGCTCTTTAAATGAATGCAAATTGTCCCCTAGATGTTAAAACCGAATAAAATGTTTTTGTTAAACATTTTGAGAAGTTATTTCTCATGAACTCTCACAGATTGGGGGCTCGGCCGGGATTGAATTTTAGGGAAATCCCCGCAGATTAGTTTGTCGGCTCAAAAAACAGCCAACTGTCTCTCGGCTTTTAGGAAGCCGTTACGATTTTGTTCCGGGCTCCAGTTTTGCGGATTCCAGTATTGTTCCGGGCTCCAGTTTTGCGGATTCCAGTTGTGTTCCGGGCTCCAGTGTTGCGGATTCCAGTTTCGTTCGGGTTCCAGTGTTCCGGATTCCAGTTTCGTTTCGGGCTTCATTCTCGCTCCGGCCCTGCAGTTTCCTCGTCTGGTTTTTTGTCCGGCACCGTTTCGCTTTTGGGTGTGTTCATCTATAGTCCTGCCTAGTGGACTCAAAAAGTTCAGTGATCTTGCTGTATTGCGTCAGTGACAGTCTCGTGTTTCGTCAGTGACAATCTCGTGTTTCGTTTTCACCAGTGTCCGGTGTATATTTCAAGAGTGGACTACCTGAAGAGTCAAGATAAGTACTGTTTTGATTTTCACCAAATTTTGATTTATGGTGCTATGCTTTTTTAGTTGTGAAAAGTGAATAATTTCAAATCGTTAACTTGATCAGTATTGTTGTTCGATTATTGATATTTTTATTTGATCAATTTTAGAATAGATTTGGTAATAGTATTGATGTTTTTGAAAGTATTACATTACAGTGTTATATATTTTGTGATAATATGATATAATTCTTTTCATGCAAGTTTCGGTTGAATTTGATCAATTTTAGTATAGATTTAGTAATTTTATTGATATTTTTGGTTTTTTTTTAAAGTATTACAGTACTGTGTAATGTTTTGTGCTAATAGGATTTAATTCCTTTTCAAGTGAGTTCAGTTATTCTTAATCATTGTGTGTGTTAAGAAATGCTTAGAATGCTAATTTCAGGTTATTTGATAACAGAAAAAGGTACATTTTCTTTCTTTTAAAAAACGAAAGTAGATTTTATTTCTTTTGAAAACGAAAGTAGATTTTCTTTTTTTTAAAACCGAAACTAGGTCCACAGTTGTGATTTAAAAATAGTGTTTATGAATAAATTATGATTTATCTTGTCAAATAAGAATGAAAAATCTTTATAGTAAGTGTTAGCTGTTGGTATAGTACCAGAGTTGAGTAAATCTTGTGATCCACACTGTTTGATAGTGCAGTACTAGGTAAGCATTGTGACTATTGTGTTGGTACTACATTGCACGTGCATATTGTTGAAAAGTGAACATAATCATATTACGTATAACATATTTGTGATTATTATCTCTTTAACGAGGTATGAGCCATATAAATTCTAATTGTGTTTGAAAGGATAAAATTCACTGACTTGTGCATGAAGTCATTGCCTAACGCGCGGTCTAAATTTAACCTTGTTTTTTTTTAAATCTTAAAAGTTGTTAGGGTGTAATTAAAAAGATTATAAACACCAGTGGTGTGCATAACAGTGCATAGTTCTTGTTTGTTATGGTAGATATTATTTTTCAATATAAAGGTAGTGTCTTTGAATGTTAGTATTGGATTTCTTTTTGTTTTTTCCAATTATAAAAGTCAGTATTGATAATTTTTAGAAGCTAATTATTACTAGTGCCTCATTAAGTACCGAACTCTTTCGTAATGGCATTTTTAGCGAAAGGTAAAAAGGCGGATCTGGTGAACGTCTGTGAAGAACTCGGTGAAAATGTTCCACCGAACAGCAGAGTTCCCGACATTAAGCACATAATTCTTGAAAGTAAGAATTTTAACGAAGAGGCAGTCCGAATTATGTTGGATAGAATAATCGGAGAAAGACTTGAAGAAGCAGAAGCTGAGCGTCAGCAACTTGAACATGAAGCTGAGCGGCAACGACTTGAACGTGAAGCTGAGCAGCAACGACTTGAACGTGAAGCTGAGCAGCAACGACTTGAACGTGAAGCTGAGCAGCAACGACTTGAACGTGAAGCTGAGCAGCGACGACTTGAACGTGAAGCTGAGCAGCGACGACTTGAACGTGAAGCTGAGGCTGAGCAGCGGCAAATTGAATTACAACGTTTAGAGATCCGACGTTTAGAATTGCAGGCAGCCCCAGCAGCCACGACGCCCCCTGGAAGAACTGAGGAGGTTCATCATAAGATCCCTTTGGCACAAATCACGCCTAAGTTTGATGAGAAGAAAGATGAGATGAGTCTTTTTCTCGTCAACTTTGAGAGGCGAGCTGAGATGGCCAGAGTACCAAGAGAAGAATGGGTAGTTTACCTACTCCATGTGATGCCTCCAGAGATCTCTAACATGTTGGCGAGGGAGACAGCTGAAAACGCGAATAACTACGACTATGTTAAGGAGCTGGTTTTGAAAAAGTACAAGTTGTCTGCAGAAAAACTTAAAACTCTATTTTACAGACATCAAAAGGACCCTGAAAAGACTTGGCGTAGTTTCGCCCACGAATTAAGTTGCTACTTTAGGGAATGGATTTCTACTCTAGAGATAACCACTTTTGAAGGCTTAGTAAACCTACTTATTGCTGAGCGAATAAAGGCAAAAGCTCCTGAGGATATTAAAGATCATTTTTTTGGAGAGTGGCTCGAATTGAAACAGCCTGAAGAACTCGCCAATAAATTCGACGAATTTGAAAGCTTAAAAGATAGCTTAAGAAATAACCACCACGGTAGAAACAGAATGAGAGTCGTCCCAGTCATAACGACAAATCAAGGTTCCAAGATAATCGCAGAAAACTTAGCGACAACCAT
Source organism: Trichonephila clavata (assembly GCA_019973975.1). Taxonomy (NCBI): domain Eukaryota; kingdom Metazoa; phylum Arthropoda; class Arachnida; order Araneae; family Nephilidae; genus Trichonephila; species Trichonephila clavata. The sequence goes on along the minus strand of BMAO01019724.1, from coordinate 143,010 downwards.
GCAAGGTTTAGAGACAACCGTGGAAAATATAATGACAACCATGGTAGATCTACAGAGAATCACACGAGATTCTACGATAAACGTCAAACAAAGACTGAACCGGGAGGCAGAGGTTCCATGCCAGCCCAAAGCAAGACTTCTGGACAGAAGAATTTTCGTTGCTATGAGTGCGATTCTCCTGACCACCTAAGAAATGCATGTCCCGAATTAAGAAGAAGTCAAGGGAATGAGATCAACACGCACTCTGACACGCATCCTGTTCACATCGTCAATGAAGTACCAGAAGAAGCAATAGAATATCCAGATGTAGATTTGCAGAAGTTTACAAGACAGGTCAAGATAGGAGATTTTGTCGTCACAGCCTTATTGGATACAGGCAGTGTACGCAACCTCATACGTTTTGACGTCTACAAGAGGATGAATCTAAAAACTAAACTTTGGAGAGAATCAACGGTCCTGACCGGACTTGGTCAGGGACAAGTTAAAACACTTGGATCCTTCAGACATGTTGCGGAGATAGACGGACACGTTTGCCGTCTAGACTTTCAAGTTGTCCCCAGCGCAGCTCTTAAGTTTGAGGCAATCATTGGGTCAGCATTCCTCGCCCATGCTCCCTGTCCTTTTCATGAAGAAAAGGTGAAACCAGAATCTCCAGATTGGATTTTCAACATTTCGAAGAAAGAAGAGCAAGACGAGTTAGACCTGCGACACATTCAGAATGCTGAAATTGCCTGTCGCGTTGAAGACATGGTGTCTTCGTATCAACCAAAGAAGACGGAATCTACGGATGTATCAATGAAGATCATCCTTGAAGACGAAATACCAGTTTATCAAAGAGCTAGAAGACTCTCGTTTCCAGAACGACAAGAGGTCAATAAACAAATCGACGAATGGATCAGAGATGGAATCATTCGCCCTAGTTCGTCGGATTATGCTAGTCCGATAGTTTTAGTAAAGAAGAAAGACCACTCAACAAGACTCTGTGTGGACTATCGACAGTTGAACCGGAAGCTGGTAAAGGATAGATTTCCACTTCCTTTAATCGAGGATGTACTAGATAGACTTCAAGAGGCTCGAGTATTCACAACCCTTGATCTGAAGAATGGCTTTTTCCACGTAAATGTTGACGAAGACAGCAAAAAATATACATCTTTCATTGTACCTGATGGGCAGTACGAATTTAATAAAGTCCCGTTTGGCCTAAGTACAAGCCCAGGAGTTTTCCAGAGATATGTAAATAGCATTTATAGACAACTAATAAGTGAAGGTACAGTAATAACTTATATGGATGACCTAATAATACCTTCTTTGGATGAAGCAGACGGTCTTAGAAAGCTAAAGAAAGTATTTGATTTGGCAGTGAAATATGGACTTGAATTCAAGTTTAAAAAGTGTCAGTTCCTGAAAAAAGAAGTTGAGTTTCTTGGGTACGTTGTGAAGGAAGGAACCATACGACCTTCAGATTCGAAGACTCAAGCAGTTAAGAATTACCCTACTCCTAAGACAGTTAAACAAGTACAAAGTTTTTTGGGTTTAACTAGTTACTTCCGGAAATTCATCCCAGGATATGCCGGTATCGCCAAACCATTGAGTGATCTACTTAGAAAAGATCATCCGTTTACGTTTGAAGCCGTACAGAAAGAAGCTTTTGAGAGACTTAAAGAGACGCTGTCTGAAAGCCCTGTCCTAAGGATATTCAGGCAAGGTACAAGAACTGAGTTGCACACTGATGCGAGTAAATACGGCTACGGTGCCGTACTACTTCAAGAAGCTGATGACGGAATGTTGCATCCTGTCTATTATATGTCCCGAAAGACTAGCCCAGCCGAAGAAAAATACAGTAGTTATGAGCTGGAGGTCTTAGCCATTGTGCAAGCCCTCAAGAAGTTTAGGGTCTACCTATTCGGCAATAAGTTCAAGATTGTGACAGACTGCTCCGCTTTTCAGATGACGATGAGCAAAAAAGACCTGGTTACACGTATCGCAAGATGGGCCTTCCTCTTAGAGGAATTCGAATACGAAATAGAACATAGAGCAGGACAAAAGATGCGACATGTTGATGCATTGAGCAGGTATCCTATAATGATAATTACCGATACTATCACAGCAAAATTAAGGATATCCCAAGAAAAGGACGACTACATCACCACTCTTAAGTCCTTATTGAACGAGGGCCAAGATCAAGAGTACTTCATGAAGAATAAGATCCTGTATAAGTACGAAAATGGCCGAGAATTAGTCGTAGTACCAGAAGGAATGCAGACAGAGCTGATCAAGATGGCTCACGAGAAAGGACATTTTGCAGTCGCCAAAACAACAGATATTGTGAAGCAAGAGTTTTACATTCCGAAATTGCAGTCTAAAGTGGAAAACACAATAGCGCATTGTATACCATGCATCCTTGCAAACAAGAAAACCGGCAAGAAAGAGGGGATGTTGCATCCAATTCCCAAAGAAGATACCCCTCTCCACACCTACCATGTAGACTTCATAGGACCAATGCCCTCGACAAACAAGAATTATCAGCATATTCTGACTGTCGTAGATGCGTTTTCGAAATTCGTGTGGCTCTATCCTACGAAGTCCGTATCCGCTGAAGACGCGTTGGAGAAACTTAGACTCCAACAGAAAACATTTGGAAACCCAGTCCGGATAATCACCGACAGAGGAGCAGCGTTCACATCGAACAGCTTCAAAGAGTACTGTGAAAAAGAAAATATCCTGCATCTGCAAATTGCAACAGGAGTACCACGTGGGAATGGTCAAGTCGAACGAGTTCATAGAACCCTAATTCCAGCACTGACCAAGCTTACCCTTGAAGACCCCACGAAGTGGTTCAAGCACGTGCCAGAAGCACAAAGAATTTTGAATGACACCATCTGTCGTAGCACTAAGTTTACACCATTCGAACTTCTGACAGGTGTAAAGATGAGAAGCAGCGAAGACATCTCCATAAGAGAAATCCTTATCGAAGAGATGTTCAAAGAATTCAACGATCAAAGAAACAAGCTTAGATCAGAAGCTGTTAAAAACATTCTCAAAATCCAAGACGAAAATAGGAAGCAGCACAACAAGAAGTGTAAGGAAGCTACCGAATACAAGATCGGTGACATCGTGGCCATCCAACGAACTCAGTTTGGAACTGGTCTAAAGCTTAGACCCAAATTTTTCGGACCATATGAAGTGACTCAGGTCAACGGCAAAGGAAGATTCGAGGTATCCAAGATAGGGAATCATGCAGGCCCAAACCAAACGACAACAGCTGTCGACCTAATGAAACCTTTTGGATAGGCATTTTTTTTTTGTTCCCTTAGTAATTTTCCTTTGGCATTTTTCTACGCGTGTTATTTTTATGGCTCATACTTCCACATACTTCTACTGTGCATTTATTTTTAAGTGTTTAATTTGTGAACTTTTTTTTTTATAATTTGAAGTGTTCATCATTTGTGATTTATTGTATTTCTTTTCAAATTGCTTCATAGTGTATTTTTATGTCAGTGTTATTTTTGAATGTAATTTGATTGTAAGCATTACAGGATGCTTCCGTTCTAAATTATTTTTATACTCGCGTTCGCTGAGGACAGCGACATGTCAGGACGGCCGAGTTGTGGGATTTGAAGAGGGAAAGGAAGTATCACTCTTTTTCTTCTTTCCCGCCGGCCGAAATGATTCACACTCAAGCTTTTCTTTTTATTCAAGGATTATTTATTTTTTCATATCCGTTCGAAGCGCCTGTAGTGCGAGCCGCTGATTGGCTGTCTTTTTTTTTATTATGCAATTGTATGATTTCGAAATGAAATAGTTTAGTCAGTCTGTGTTCTGGCTCACGGCATGTAGCCGACGCCTGTGTTTTTTAGCTCTTTAAATGAATGCAAATTGTCCCCTAGATGTTAAAACCGAATAAAATGTTTTTGTTAAACATTTTGAGAAGTTATTTCTCAGGAACTCTCACATATATATATATATATATATATACACTTGCTAGAAAAAGTTTGCGTTCACCTACTACTGCGTACATAAACAACGAAAAAAATTTAAAAACTGTAATTTGAAAATATTTTTAAAATTATATTTTATTTAGTTCATTTCTATTGAGAATAATTAAAGCAAACTTGGTTTGCTTTCATAGCTTTTAAAATAAAGACAGGTTTGTAGCGATACTGACAAAAATCAAGTAGAAAAAGTCTGCGTTCACTGTTTTAGTAGTAACTATAAAAATTATTAAAAAAGGATAATGAGCTATTTAATAGCTGTTTGGGATAACACCGTCTTTTGAGAACCCCCTGAAGTCGTTTTGGCATTGAATTATTAAGTCTAGTGGTTTCTTCAGTGCTTATCTTTTGACATCATCTATTTGACATATCTTCAGCATATCTTTGCTAGATATAATGTGTTGACGAATCCTAGACTCCAACAAATCCCACAGGTGTTCTGTAGGATATAAGCCCAGTGGCTGAATGGTTAGTGCATCGCGTTTCCACACCACAGGTTCGAGGTTCAAACCCAGGGCTGGGCAAGGTTGACTCAGCCTTTCATCCCATCAGTGGGTCGATAAAATGAGAACCAAGCTTACTTGGGGACCAAACACTGGAGGTTTCGCTTCAGGCTGACCATCTAATCGGAACATCTGCTCATGCACCCCAGAGCCCAATGGTCACGTATACTGAGATGGGCACAGTAGGCCTTGGCCCTCATGGGCTGTTGCGCCACTGAGTTTGAGAGAGTTCTGTAGGATTCAGATCAGGAGACTGCGGAGCATGTGCAATTGATTTGGGACATTATACAAGAGCAAAAGCTTCACAATCTCAGTGGCATGCTTAGGATCGTTGTCGTGTTGGAAACGAAAAGACGATCCTATGCCGAATTAGGTGGCACTTTCCATTAAATTGTTTTTAGGACATCAAGGTAATCATATTTGTTCCTAATTGATTAAATATACTCTAACGTGCCAACACCATTACTCGCCATGCACCCCCACACTATAACTCCACCGCCACCGTACTTTACCGTTGGTACTAAAGGCTCTTTTTGAAGCACTTGTACAAGGTTTTCTGCATACCAATTTACGATCTTTTATGCAAAAGATACAAAATTTGCTCTCTCGGAGAATGTCAGTTCTCCAGAACTCTAGAGGCTTATGTATGTGTTCTTTTGCAAACGCTATTCGTTGATCTTTGAAATATGACTTTTTGTGAGCCACTCGACTAAGGTATCCGGCCTTTTTCAAGATGTTTCTTGCAGTATCCGCACAAATATTTTTCTTAAACTTCTTGTGAATGTTTGTTGCTATTTGAGTTGAAGTCAAACGTGTATTTTTTTTACTACGGATATCATACTTCATTTTTCTCTGATTGAGAGTTTAGATGGACGACCTGAACGAGGTTCGTATGTGTAAACTTCTGTAGATTTAAAGTTATAAATATCACGTTGGATAGATGAATATTGCCATCCTACGGATCCGGTTATATTCCGACGATGTTTTCCATCTTTCCACATTTTCACAATGATTTTAAACTCACTGATACTAATTTCCTTCCTTTTATTTTCCATGTCCTTGAAATGCTTCGTATCTCGCAAAAACATAAAAATTATTGCGTTACAACTTTCTTAAGCTATTTTACTTGATAACTGAAAGCAAAAATTTTGTTAACCTATATCGCCTGTTGATAAAAATTCCAGGAATCAAGAATATTCAAATAGTGAAGGCAGACTTTTTCTGCCTACTTTTCGTGTGCTTTGCTACGAAACTTCCATTATTTTACATAATTTTAATTCAAAATTAACGAATTCTTGCATGCTCAGTATTTATAAAAGTAAAAAAACTTTTTTAAGAACAAGCTTTTATTTAAACGCGCTAAAAAGAATAAAATAAATTTTTCTTTAAAATTTTTTTACTATCAACTTATAACGTCAGTACACAATTTATATGATATAAAAGCTTGTCGCAAGATTAAAGCACTCTTATTACTTAGTTTGAAAATTTTAAGAAATTGAAATCAATCAGATCAAGTTATTTAATTTACTTGTTTATCTGCAGAGGTAAATCTCGCGACAAGCTTTTATATCATATAAATTGTGTAATGACGTTATAAGTTGATAGTAAAAAAATTTTAAAGAAAAATTTATTTTATTCTTTTTAGCGCGTTTAAATAAAAGCTTGTTCTTAAAAAAGTTTTTTTACTTTTAATTTATTTTTTACTTTTTAGTTATCACTGGACAGGTTTCTTAGTCTGTTCATCTCATTCAACGCATCGTTGTTGCTAGGTGTTTGCCGGTTATTTTCGAACAGTCGAGCTAAATGAATTCTCGCAAAAAGGGCACTAGACGAAAAACACGTTTTTCTTAAATCCGTAAAATTTAAGCAATTCTTTCAATCTTCGTACAGATCTTGGGTAATATTATCCTACACACGAAAAAAAGTTTTATGAGATTTTCTTCATAAATGACGAAGTTATTAAATATTAAAATGTTGAGTATTTTTTGAAAAATCGTAAAAAAAAATTCTCGACATTTTATTTTTTAAATGACTGATTCTAAAAGAGCAAATCATGAACTGTTTTAGTACGGAATGTCGATTCATTTAAACAAAAAAAAAATTTTATGCGCGTCGATTTAGACATTATTTTTATAAAAACGCATCAATTTTGACTTATTAAAAAAAATCGTAAGAAATAAAAATATTATTATTTTGTAAAAAACATTATACCGTATCGGGACGAAATAAATGATCTTTCCGATTCTATAATTATTTTTTGTCTGAGCTTCATAGATTAACCTCTTAAGAGGTCAATTTTTTTGAACAAAATTTTCCCCCCAAAAGCCCATTTTTTAACTGCATGTAACTAAGCATAATAATTAACAGAACGCGCGAAAATGGAAGATTTTTATTTTAATCTCCGGTTTAAAATTTTACTCATTTTTTTTAATTTTATAATTTTTGAACACAAAAGCCCTTAAATGTTTGCTTTTAATAAGCACATTCTGCGTACTATGAAGAATATTTCACATATAACTTAAAATATGTTTTCTTCCACTTACCAAAAAATTTCATGTTCATACCTCTTTTTCATACGATTGATAGGATTTCGTGTGTGTGTGCATATTTATATGAACACACAATTTTAAGAATAGTGTAACACTAAGTCATATTCCAATGGGGATAGAGATAATATCGACTTCTTTGGATTATCTATCCATTTTCCTTTTTCTTAGGCAACACATTGTACATTGCCTTGTAAGTCCCTGTTCTTTATCCAATATTTTCAAGAATATATATTCTTGCCTTCAGTGAAAAATTCTCACCTTCACCACTACCAAAATTCTGAATGAAGAGTAGTTCAGTACCATGGACAAACTCTGTCTGTGCATCTCCTAAAGACACACTATACTAATAACCTTATTATAGGAATAAAAATGTCTGTGCAAATAAAATATAGAAATAAAAATTTTCGGTGCCTGTACAGCGCACGGGCAAACCAGTTAAGGGGTTAAAGTTAGAATTTCTATAATACTCCATCTCAGTTTAACTTGGCAGCGTTGAGAAAGGTATACAATGAACCAATCTACTTGAAAAATAGCTCTACTTTTTTTGTTTTGAATTTAAATCCAAGGAAATAGATTGAAATTTGTAAAAAAAATTGCATATGTTGTAGAAATAAGAATATTTTTACGTTGTGGAAATGTAATTATTTTTTAGACAAAGTTAATTAATACAGTCAATAGCGCAACGTTATAAAATTCCAGTTTGGCTGAGAATCGATTTTCGGCGCCAACTTTTGTCATTGTTGTAACAACAAATTATTACAACTATGCAGATATATCGAAGTTGGCGCCCAAAACTAGTTTAACGTTTTTAATTAATATCTTTTTAATTAATTGCAATATTGGAATATAAATGGTCAAAACATGCATTGTCATCCAAACTAAACGTGTATACAAAATTTCAGCTCAATGGGAGGAAGATATCAGCTTCAAAATTGAGTTGCAAGATTCCACCCGAACAAATTACATACATACATTGTAAGTTAAGTAAAAGCTTTTAAAATAGTAGTTAACAAGTTCATGAAACTTTGGTTAGGAAAAAAAAATTATATTTCCATTAAATTTTAGCTTTGCTGTATGGTTTGTTATGGGTGAACGCAGACTTTTTCTAGCTAGTGTATATATATCTATATGCACTCAAACACATGAAGATTGTAAATAAAGCAGTGAAAACATTGTCCAGAAAACCACAGAAGATCGGATATGAATAAACAGGATGATAGCAATAAGGTAGCGCTGTTTTTTATGTTTAGGGTGTATAAAATATATCCATTTAGAAGGAGTAGTTGTCGAAATTTTTTTGTTATTAGTCGTCACTAAAATTGAGGTCCCCCGTAAAAAAATGCTTCATATTGTTATCAAGGATTACGAATAAGACGAGAAAATATTATCGAATAGTACGTTTGCACGATGGGCTCTTGCGGATCGGAATGAGACCGCAGATTTGAACCACATTGGTCGGCCATCCTGACTGAATACTACACTGAGATCGTGAATGGTCTTCCCATTGACTATCAATGGACTATCTAGGAATTATCTGTGATCTCAATCATCAAATGGTGAGGTACGTACTGAAGAAATGCATTAACATGAGGAACATTTCCTCCCGTTGAGTATCGCATAGACTCGCCGATGTAACAAATGACACCAAAGCCGAGATGGTTAACGGTGTGCATCTATGACCATTAATGAAACAGACACGAACCAACGAGCCTGAATTAAAGTCGAATGAATGGAAACAGTTTGCCACTTCCATCGAATGTTAGACAGGAATCCAGTCGAGTGAAATTATGTTGACCATGGTTACAACTGTGAGAATATTATTGCCAATTCCTACAGCACCATTTGCATCCAGTTATGCAGCACAAACATCTCCATTTAGTGCGAAACTCTCCATAATGATACATGACAATACTCGTTGTCATATAGCACGCAGTGTAACTTATACATTACGATGGTGGGATCGGGAGGTCTTTTAGAACAACATCTATACTCCCCCTTGACACAAATACTTGTGACTTCCATCGCTTTCCAAAGTTAAAAAAAATCTTCCCGAATATCAAAAATCTTGATGTAGCATTTGTACTACGAGTAATAGCACACTTCTTCGTTATCATTAACAATAAGCATCTTGTCAACGGTATCCTACGGCTTCTCGACATTTGGAAAAATGTATTAAACTTTGTTAGGGATTGTATTAAAAGAATATAATGAAATTTTACTTGGGAATTCATTTAAAGAAATGCCTTCTATATATTTGTTACCATTACTTTGTTTACAACCCTCGTCTGTGTATATATGTAGATGATGTATGGTGCCTAAAAATATTAAATTGTTTTGCAAGTTTCTCAGAGTTATCTTATGAGGAATCTTTTTCCCTGAAAATTAGCTTCTACTTTTTAACACCCTTTAATCACATGTATGTAACGGAATCTTTGAACTCAATTTTTACCCACTTTAAACGGTCAGTTTATTCGAAATTTTGCTCACTTGTCCAGGACCGATGGCAATACAATAATTTAATAATTTTGTTCCATTGTCCTGATCAGGATTAACGATTTTCCATTTTTAGATCTTATTCCTTACCTGGCGACTAATTTCAGATCCCATTTCCAGATTTGGCAATTAATTCTAGATTTAGTGACTAAAAGATTCAGTTGCAACTTAGTTCGATTAACTATAAAAGAGTGTTTTTTAGTTTTTTTTAACTATAATCTATTCTTGTAAAACTTAAACTTTCTGCTAAATTTTGTAATCAAATTTTTTCATAGGCTTATAACAATCAATATAATTACATTACAACATCATTTACATTGGGTTCAACTTAATCTAATAATTGCATTTGTTCTTCATTCAAATACATTTTATGTTCAGTAAAATGTAGAACAACAAGGTAAAAATATTTATAGAATTTTAAGAAAGTAATTTCCATACAGTAATTTCGTAAATTTAGAATTTTTAAGCCACATTCTCTCTGTATGAGTACCTGCGTTAAACGTGGAATTGCTGTATCTGATGATATAAAATATGATACATACCTTGTTCCAAGCATATGGGTTGTTACGTAACTTTTTTCCATCATCTGTCACTTGAAGTGGACCAAGTTCAGTGAAAAGCCCATCAAGTGAACTACAGCCAGGTCCTCCATTCATCCATAAAAGCAAAGGGTCTCTGGAGGGTGATCTTTGACTTTCAAAAAACCTAAAAAGGATTTTGGTTTTACCATGAGAAATGTGAAGTAATAAATTTTTTAACGATTTTCTAACCTCACTGCTAGTAAATAATTGCAGTCTTATGTTTTAAACAGTAATACGATATATTTTCGAAGTTAAACCTTTAAAGAGTATGAGTTTTCAAAATCAGAGCTTTCAAAATCATGCATAAAAAGGAATAGTTATAACAAAAAAGTGGTATGGTTGCAACGGAAAATACCGAATATGAAAACAAATGGTATTACGTTACATTTTCAGATATTTCAAATTTGTGGATTTCACTTCTTATAATTTTGTTTGTCATAACAAGATTCACCATTGACTAAGTCTATTTACTTTTTCATTTAATGAAACATTGTATTGATGTAATATTTTATATATTTCAGTCTATTTTTCTATAACAAACATTTAAAACACACACGAGCATTTTAGCTTTCAAAATTCATGTATACCAAACTTATTTTTCATGACCAGCGTAATAGTAAATTTCTTCTTAAAAATATCTTTTTAATCATTGCAATTGATGAAAAAGTAAACAGAACAGTCGGGGGAGGGGAGATGAGGAGTGACTTCGTTTAACCCTTTAAGAAATCCACTTTTTTGCCCAAAATGTTCTAAAAAGGGCACATTTTTTAATTGCATACAACTAAGCATATTACTTATCAAAATGCGAAAATGGAAGAATCTTATAAAAATTTTCAATTTGAAAATTTTTGCACTATTTTTTATTTTATAATTGTGGAACACGAAAATCCAAAATGTTTGCTTTTTATAAGAACGCTCTGCATGTTATGAAGAATGTTTAAATATCTTAAAAGAGTTTCTCTCATATTTGCAAATTTTTTTTATCTTCGTTCCTCTTTTTCAAACGGTTGAAGATTTTGTATGTTTATGCATATATATATATATGAACACACAATTTGAAGCATGGTGTAATACTTAATCTTACATTGCAGTGGGAACAGAGATAATATTGGATTTTTTGGATTATCTTTCCACTTTTATTTTTTCTACTGCAACAAATTGCACATTGTCTTTTCAATCTCTGTTTTTTATCGAATAGTTTCAAGAATCTAAATTCTTACTTTCAATAACAATTTCCACCTTTACCACAAAGAAAAGGCCGGATGAGAAGTATTTTAGTACCATGGGCAAACTACATCGCTCTTTAATACTAATAATCTCACTATAAGAATTAAAAATTCGTACAAATTAAAGATAGAAAGAAGAAAATATCATTGCCCTTACAGCGTACGGGCAAACCAATTACGGTCAGCTTTCGGTAGCCCGTGCGATGTACGGGCTAATCAGTTAAGGTATCCAACTACCCTAAAATTGTGAATTTTGTCAAAAAGTGACGCATCTTTTATGCTTTTATTTTATAAATCATCTTATTAGCTTTATAAAAATACCAAGTTTATTATTTTTCGTTCTTTAGAACAAAAACTACAATTGTTTTAGTAAAAGCAGATGCCATTACTTTAAGCAAGATGTCATACTTTAAAACGCGTTTTACTCGAAATATGTGTTTTTTTTTTAAATGCTCAAACGGGGACAGCGATTGCTAAAAAGGTTTTGAAAATAATTAACTGAAATTTTTTGTGTATATTCTGTATAATAATAGAAGTAATAACCTTCAGATTTATCAATCCCTGTTTTACTACAAAATTTACAGTCCCTTATGTGAATATAGTTACTGTTTTTTAAAGCAATTTAATATAATAACTAAGATAAAGTGCTCTAGTTTTTGTAAAAATTAAAATATCTCTTATCCTGAAGGTCATTTCGAAAATGAATGACATAGCAACACATCAGAATTGAAAATTTGTTCATAAACTTTTGGTACAGAATGGGCCCCGTTCATGTTATTTTTTGTAAATTTTTACCCATTTTTTCCCATTTTAGTAATAATACTTTTTTCATCTTCTTAATGTTAACATATTTATCTTAAACTGTACTAAACAAATCTAAAAACCACAAAAAATCCCCATACCTCGATATTTTTTAAAAAATGTTTTCAAGTAGTCGGATACCTTAAAGGGTTAAATTTATAGTATTACTAAGATACGCATACTACTAGCTCTCCAAATTACTAGACACAAAAAACTCTTACAATGAAGTCGTTGGTGCCGTTTCGTTATTTTTTTAGCAGTTGCTCGTATATCTTATTTGACATGTAATTTAAAAAAAAACCTTCAGTATAAGATCTTATGGAGTAACGAATATTACAGTTGTTTATTCTTTGCTTTACATGGTTAACTGAGACAGTATACCTTTCACAATCACCATATATATATGTACTTTATTTTGTTAATTCTACCTACACACACACAAATCAAATATTTTAATCGTTGCCAAATGAGGCAAGATTAAAATACTTCCTCTCACCATCAACTTATTCCAAATGCTTTCTAATCCTTTCATTAGGAGCTTATTCGCGTTTTCTTATTTCTATTGCAGTATACTTCATTTCTGGCGAGTCTTTTAAAACCAGACTCGCAATTTAACGATCCCTCTTCCACAAAAGTAGTTTTTGACCAAAAAATAATTGAAGACTGCTTATTTTAAAAGTAGCTATGATCCAGTCTGAGATATAATTTATAAATTCAAACAGGATAAAATTGAGTTTTAAGATTTCCTTACATTTGACGCTAGCATAATTTGGCTGCAGTGAAAACTACTGATTGTGTTCTAATTATGGACAAGCCGAATGTAAAATGCAGAATATTACGATTAATATTCCTGCTGTCACTCATGCTCCACCATGTAAAGGGGGCTGATGCACGTTAAATCTGTTGAGTTTAGAAATCTTCCGGTTGGCTTAATGTGGTAGTTTGGAGAGGGTGAGTGAGTGAGTGATTGTAGGGTTTAATGGCGCAAGTGAGTTTGGAGAGGGAAGGGTGTCCACACTCGTCACTTGGCTGAGGCTCAAAATTACGATTTCCATCACCAATAGCCCTCGTATTGCTTTTGAGTGCGATGTTAATATAATTCTGACTGACTGTGACAAACTGATCTGCGAGAAGGATATGTAAATTAACTCGCCATGCGAGATTAAATACAGACTTCCAGGTGCCCTATGTGGTACAAGGACTTTTCAAACTTTGAAGAAAGAAGATTTTTGGTAATAAAATACTTATTTTGAGTTATTCTGTTAATTTACTGTGAATACTAATTTTCAATACAATAACCCTTTTAGTATTGTTACGAATTTTGTATAAAATAATGTAAATAATTTGTATTTGGATGTGCAATGCTTTTATATTACTCTATGCTATATTTATTTCATGATAAAATTGTAATATTCACAAGCAACGCCGTCCCTTACGTTATAATGGTGATTCAATGGGAACTTGGCGAAATATTGGCGATAGAGCCAAGTTGGCATCATTTTTGGCGACCAAGTTGGCGACATTTTCGACCATGTTGGCGAGTTCGGGACCCTCTGGATTCTTCTAGAAATTAGTAGAGAAATCCACTAATTTCACGACTTGTGGCGCGAGCGCATATTTCCAGAAATTTCGGCCTCTGCTATAAATAGAGAGAGAGAGACTCGCCGCAACGGTCAGTCTGATTTTAACCAGCGAGTAGTGAGCACTGTTTTGATTAGCGATTAGAAGACTTGCCTTGAACTTGATCAGCTCGGCTGTGCTTGTGAATAGTCATTTACATACGTGTATTTTTGACACTGCTTATTGTGTCTGAGGGCTGTTGAAGGTGGGAAATCCTTCTGTTATTTATTCTGCGAATTTTGCTGCTGAATCCTGCATTTCAAGGATTGGTTTTCGTCAATAAATACTCATCGCTCTTGAAGAATTGCCTTGTTATTTACGACTCATTTTGCATAAAATCCCCGAACCCCGATCTACGTAACAGTATATACTGTTCAAGAAAATAACTAACAGTGGTAAACTATTAGTCCATTGTTGTACGTGTTTTGCTCTGAACCAAGATGAGACTTTGCCTTACATTTTTAAACTGGCAAAACAATACTGATTTCATTGAAATAAAAAATTCTCTAACCAGAGAGTAGCGCACACAAGGGCAGGGTCCAGGGGGTCTGTACCCCTCCCATCAACTTTGCTTTTATTCGATTGATTATAATTCTAAGTAGGGGAGACCGGGGCAAGATGACGACGTTAACAGTTTTTTGTTGTTTATTAATTTATTTGTAAGGGCATTAAAATCAATTTTACTTGAACTGTTAGAGTAGTCCTTTGTAGTATTAAAATATATTGCCATTTAATTTTTCCAGTAAAAGAAGTTAAGGATTATTTTATTTTTTCATAACCTTAACAAATCGTCATCTTGCCCCAAAACTGGGGCAAGATGGCGACACTGCAAAAGGTTGAACATATTTTATCTTTTGAATGTGTTACATGGTTTAACAAATGATAACCGTGTTTTTACATCTTACAAAGTATCGAACTAAGCGTAATGCATTGTAACGTAATGTTGAAGTGTTTAGTTGTGTACCTAACAATAGTCACAAATAAAAATGCCCTTTTTATAATTGGAGAACATTCCTCACGCCAACACTCTTGGCATTTACAGCACTGTATCCATTCTTCTGTTGGAGGGTTCCTCTTCACAAGCAGGACATCTTATAACACCGTCCTTTGAAGTTGATACAACTGGAATGTTTGGTCTGGATTTTATAGACTTAAATTTACAGGAACAGTTTGAGTTTTTTTACTCCCTTTTTAGCTTCATGAGCGTTTTTTCTCTCTTTTTTTTAAAGAAACCTCCTGTTCTTCCTTCTGCTTTTCCCTTTGTTCTAACATTTCTTTGATGGGTATAAGAATGCTAGAGCTCAGTTTTTTTTCTTTTCCTTTTTTTCTCACATTATGTTGTTTTAGGCAATGGTTTGAAATAAAAAAACACTAACAGGCTTCTTTGGTGCATCGGAATCAGCATTTGTGCCATAAGTTCTGGTTTTTCTGGAGGGTTTATATTTTGGTTTTCTACTACCGGTGTCTGAGGATTAGCGCTATTATTCTCAGTTTCATCGTAACAGCAGCATTGTTAGTAGTTTTTCCCGCAGCATAGTCATGTTCGCTAAACACAAGAGGATTATGAGGCTCGATCCCATATTCTTTAAACCCTTTCAACGGCATTTCCAACTGTAGCTGATTTGAAGTAAGTGATGCTCAAAACCTCACCAATATTTTTTTTTTGTGATAGTTTGTTCTGGATGAGTGACCATAAAGTTGTCACATGCTTGGCTATAGTGCGTTTTAACTGGTCGAAAAATGACACAACAATGGGCTGGAGACGATGTGACGTGTGCGACGGCAACCCAACCATGATGATGTTTTTCGCTCTGCAATATAAGATAGCCTGAAAAGTTATGAGTTTTGTGACTGCCAAAAATCAACAGATTAGGAGATTCTTTGCTTGGTTTCACATGAAGATAAAAGTGCTTCAAAAAAGAGAAGAAGGTGCCCTCATTGTTCCAGCCCTTATCTCTACAGTTGCCTAAAGTTCCTGGTTTGCTCTTTCTACAAGTTCAGGGAGCATTTTCGTTTTCTCGCAAAAAAGTCAGGAAATGTGGCAGATAAAAGCTAGTAGCTCTAAAGCAACAAATTGTTACATTCCTTCCTCTTGGGGGGGGGGCTTAAGGTGACAAAACACCTTTAAAACTCAAATTTCGGTCAAAATATCGATTTTTCGTTTTGGATCAAATATTAAAATTTCAATCTTTTATCTTTCAAAATCTGTAAAAATTTTGTTTCTAGCTTAATTAGAAGCCAAGTTACAGCTTTTTTAATATTACTTGATCATGAATTTCTCTGACCGGAAATGCCTTTCTGCTAACCGGAAGTGGCCCAAATTGTTTGTTTACGTTTCTCTTTCATGGTATATGACATGAAATATGAAAATTAATATACAAATATTTTGTCAGAAATTAAAATAGAATATTTGAGAATAAATATAAATGTATTTAGAAATACATTTTTCCTTTTTTATGTATGAAATCTGGCATCAAATTTGTTGTTTAGTGACTTTGTTTACATATATGTTTGATTTTCATACTGAAAGAATCGACAGCGTAGAAAGTTAAAAAATAATTCTATTCTGTTTTATTTTTGCTTGAAAATGGTTAAAAGTATTGCTAGAAAGCGTAAGAGACAATTTTTTGGAAATAAATACACAAAAATTTCCGAAAATAACAGCAATTCAACACCTGTTCCTGAATGCACTGCTAGTTTTTCAAAATTGGGAAATGAGAGTATGTCAACTGCAGAAGAAATGCCTGGCCCTCTGTTTGGTAACAGAATCATTGATCTTGAGCTTATTGTGGATGCATTTTCTCAACTTTGCTGCCCAAAATGTTTTGCTGAAAAAGTAGAGCTTTTTGAGGATTCCATGTATGGATTATGCTCTCATTTTACACTAAAATGTAAATGCTGTGACTTTTTCTTTGCATTTGCTTCATCAAAAAAAGTTGTAAATGCACCAGTCATAAATACCAGGCTAGTATATGGTATGCGGCAGATAGGCAAGGGTTTTGCTGGTGCATTTAAATTATGCTCAACATTAAATTTGCCTCGACTGACAAAAACTGCTTTCAAAAATCAGGAAGCAAAGCTTTTAAAAGTGGTTCAGGAAGTAGCTGAGGAATCCATGAAAAAAGCTGCTACTGAAATTGCGGATATAAAACAAAATTTTTCATCTGATTTTGTAAAATGTGGCATATCTGTGGATGGCACATGGCAGCGTAGAGGCTATACGTCTATGAATGGTTGTGTTGCTGCAATATCAGTTGATACTGGTAAGGTGTTAGACGTAGAAGTTATGTCGTCCTACTGTCCTACATGTAAGAGACTTCAGACTGCCAAGAAACTCTGAATATGAGTCGTCAAAAGCCGACCACATATGTCAGTGTAACTTCACGGGATCTTCGTCAAAAATGGAAAATGTGGGGGCTTCACGAACATTTCTTCGTTCAGAAAAAAACCGCAGACTTCAATACACGCAATATTATGGCGATGGTGACTCAAAAGCTTTCATGAGTGTGAAAGACACTTATGGAATGAACAGTGTGACAAAGTTTGAGTGCATTGGCCATGTACAAAAGAGAGTGGGCTCGCGTCTAAGAAAGCTAAAAACAAAAACTAAAGGACTGTCTGGTAAAGGCAAATTAACTGCTAATTTTATCGACCGACTTCAAAATTACTACGGAATTGCTGTACGCAGTAATGTCGGTAACTTAAATGCCATGCAGCAAAATGTAATTGCTGCGTTATATCACTGTGCATCAAGTGATAAGAAACCGATGCATGGTCAGTGCCCAATAGGGAAAGACAGCTGGTGTTATTTTCAGAGGGGGGTGGCAAATGGAACAAAATGTACCACAAAATATGCTGGTTTATCAAATGATGTTTTAAATAAAATTAAACCAGTATATTTAGAACTATGCGACAAACAGATATTAAGTAAGTGCTTACATGGACGCACGCAAAATGCAAATGAGTGTTTTAACGGAATAGTCTGGTAAAAAGTTCCGAAAGAAGTATTTGTTTCGCTCAAAACAATTAAATTTGGGTCGTATGATGCTGTTATACATTTCAATGAGGGATTAAATGGGTGCCTCAAAGTTTTTAATAAGATGAATATTGAAAATCCTGGGGTGTTTACCTTACGGGGATATAAACATTTAGATAAATGCAGGATCCGTGAATCGATTCATAACGCAGACCCCAAAACAAAGAAACATAGGAAAATTTTAAGAGCCCTTAAAAAGAAAAAAAATATTGTTTTAGAAGTTAAAGTTGGAGAGAATTATAAATCTGGTGCATTTTAATAAGAAAGTAAGTGTTTTTCTTGTAATCAGATTAGTTTAATGTTATTTTTGTCGTTTTCTCAAAATGAGTTTTTTTACATTTTTTCTTACCGCAAAACACAATATCTCAAAAAGTTATGCTTGGATGAAATAAAAATTTTATATATATGTTTTTTAAATACTAATACAGGGAATAGACCTCCCTTAAAATTTTATGTTGAGTAGAAATTTTTTTATACAGCAATAAAGTGAAAATTACAATAGCTTTTAAAGAAAATTTCAACGTTAAGAAGCTCGAAACGCAATAGCTTCTCACGTAATTGTTATATTACCAAAATAAGTGTCTATTCCCTAGATAAGGTTGTATGCTATATTATTCAATTTACAAAATGTCAATATATTTATTTTATTTTCAGTTATCATGTTTTGCGTAAAGTCTTATTTTTGCTTATTTTTTCATAAAATACCCCTTTCACAGAAAAAATGTGCACTAATAAGACTTTACTTGGGTGTTTTTCTGATTTTAAAGACCCATAAGGTCATAAAATATGCATTAACAGGCAAAATTCAGGTTAATTCAAAAAATTTTCTTCGAAGGTGTTCTGTTACCTTAAAGGATCGCAAAAATGTCTTCCTCTGATCACCCCTTTTCGAATGAAACCTTTCCCGATCCGATGCGCCCCTTAGCCCCAGAAGAAATGGAAGCGCAAGGTCGCGCGGACATACACACAGACAAACAAGTGTTCACAGGATTTAATAAAATGGACAACAATAGTTAGTTTAATAATTTCCGAAACACGGGGCAAGATGACGAGCTCGTCATCTTGCCCCGCGTTTCGGATCGTCATCTTGCCCCAGACTATCTATTTAAAAATATTCGTTCTCATTACCATGAAGGAAGGCAATTAATTGACATTTATTCATGGTAATAGGTAGTATTTAAACCAAGTAACTCATAAATATTAAAGAATAACGTTATATCTTACCTTTATCTGTAGCAGAGCTTATTTACACATGCATAAAAGTTATATCGTGGCATCAAAAAACAATCAAAGCTTCACAACTATCTCAAAAAGGGCGATTTCAGCGTGTCTATACTATTGTTTAACGAAAGGCCATAAGGAGAGCCAGTAGTGTTCATTTGATGCTGCTACCTAGTGGAATACGGAAAAATATTAAGACATTCGTCATCTTGCCCCGGTCTCCTCTATATAGTAAGTAAAATAATAAGTTATAATTTATTTTATTAATTAATACTATTTATTTACACGATAATTTATTTTTTATTGTCTTTTGTTCCCGATAATCGAGAAAATCAAAATAATATGTTTTGCAGCGTATTGGGGGGTATGATACGAGAATGGAGGACTTTCGACACTTTCCCTCCCCTTGAAAAATTCCTGAGTGCGCCATTGCAACCAGATAGAATACAATAAAAAAACAATTCTAAAAAAAAATGTTTTCCAAAAAAATTTTCCTTCAAAAATGAATTAATTAAAAAAAGGTAAACTTTTAACATCATCCAACTCTCTCGTCTCACGTACATAGTTGCACTTCAATACAATCCTTGCAATATTAAAAAATTTGAAGTATTACATCAGGAGGTGGCCAATCTCTTCTTAGGAAGATTGCCACTTTCATATAAAAAAATTGACAGTTATAGAGACTGCCGATAGAAGTGAAAACTTAGAAATTTTAGTATTAAAATTTGAAATTTCATAATGTTTGAATAAAAATTATCAACATCAATCTGATTTTCACATCTATTGACACTCCAAGTAGCAACTAAATGCATGTTTATATGGTTTTTTATTATTCTTATATATTACGGGCTGTACAAGATCATGACAAAATATAAATACAATTCAATTGAAATAACAATTAATATACAATCATATTATTTATAGATAGTATTTGTATTTACTTAAATTTCAATGTAATTTTTAACATTATTTTAATTGTTTGCATCATTATCATCATTAATTTCAACAATACTTAGACTTCTTGTACTTTCAATTATTTCATTTTGTTCTAAAAAAGATACAATAGGTTTATGATAACTAAAGTATGAAAGGAAAATGTTTGATTCAAATTTATCTAAGTATCGCGTTAAAACCGCATCGATCATCATTTTATATTTTGTAGTATTGAGTTTTCGATCATTGGACATATTTAAATAGTTTTATTTACAAATTCAATTAGTGGTAGATTTTTATCATCTGCAAAGTTAATATTGAAGTCTCCACTTAAAATCATTGGTACATTATCATATATATTTTCCGCCAAATCTTTTTTCCAGTATTTCAGAACCTTCTTTTGAAAAATCATCAAATTTTCGAAAAAAAATTGTTGTATCTGTCTCATAGATTTTCCAGGCGAAATATAAACGACAACCATTAATATGTATTGCCCATTCTCGGAATCGCAACGAGCAATGCACAGTATATACACATTGAACTTTTCTCTAAATCCATTCAATTTCACTTATAAGATATACACACAGCACTATACGTCAGCTGTATAGCTACAGATATACTGCTAAAAGCATGTCGGTGACGCGAACGCACGAGATTTCACCCATCCAAAAAGTGTGTAAGGCGAACAGCACACTGCGCATGCGCCAGTCAGAGCATGTTGGTGACGCGAACTCATAAGATTTTTCCCTACCAAAAAGTGCCCAACGCCGCTAAAGAAGTTTTCACTTCAATAATTTAGCATGCCACTTCCTACTTTTCGAA
Organism: Trichonephila clavata; assembly: GCA_019973975.1. Classification (NCBI taxonomy): domain Eukaryota; kingdom Metazoa; phylum Arthropoda; class Arachnida; order Araneae; family Nephilidae; genus Trichonephila; species Trichonephila clavata. Next base: position 122,233 of record BMAO01019724.1, on the reverse strand, counting down.
CGAATGAAAAGGTGAAAAAATGTTGCTTATAGGCTTATTACAACCTTTACGCAAAAACAGCCCGTTTTTAATGCAAGTCTAAGTAGTGGAAATTCAAAAACAAGATAATAAATGAGACCAAAGCACAAACTTAAATTTAAGCTTTAGTTAAATTTTAATAATGCTTGTTTGCAGCAGTTTATGTGACATCTTGAATTATAGAGCTATCTGATTGTCTTAAGAATCACCTTCACTGCTTTTCAAAAACATTTATTTTTTAAAAAAAGAAACATAATTTAATCCTTAATAAACCTAAATTAAATCTTTTCAGTTTGTCTGTCTAACAGCAAAAACTATCTATGTGTCAAGTTTCTTAAGTATGTGAGCTAATAAACGTAATTTTCTATTGAAATACAGAAGGACAGATTAAGTAAAATGTAAATAAAAAAAGATGTAGTTTTTTTTTCCGAATGCAAGTCTATATAATTGCATTTGATTTTCTTTTATTTATATATTTCTTTTCTTTTCATTATTTTATGGCAAAGGATAATATTAAGAATTGTCAGTTGTATATCCAACAAAGTTTAAGTTCCTTGCAGATGTATATGAAAAGAAAATACACTCACCAATAAAAAAAATATTTCCCATCAGTTGCATTTAAATAACCAGAATAATGTTTATAATTCAGTGGAAAATCCAGTCCTGGTAAATCTTTCACTTCATCGGGGTGGGTAGCTTCTGTTATACAAGCTATACAACTCAAAAGCACGAAATATAAAAACATTCTAAAAACAAGAAATATTTTTTTAAAAATATTTATATGAAACTATTTTAAACTTTTTATCATATCAAGTACAATTTTAACACTTAGTTTATTTTCATCTGAAGCAGAACTAAACAAAGTGGGCTCTACCAAGGCTTATAAATATTCTGGATATTTACACAGTAGATATGATTTTATCTATATACCACAAAACACCATGTGGAAATCCAAATATTCGTGCCAGGTACAAATAGAAATAAATCAAAGTCTAATCGAAACCCCATGATATGGATGAGGTTGCCAGACCTAGGGTCACAAGTTAATAACCCGCTTACTTGATTATTTCTTTTCGAAAAAATGTTTTTATTGACTTGGGAGAACTACAGCGAAAGTAGAGTTTCTATTTTACATCAGCAATTAAAGCTATTTTTTTTGTTTTGAATTTTTGAAAATTATTAAAAATTATATATGTATGTATGGGATTTTTAATAGCTTTCAAAAAGTATATATATACTATGTATATAAAGCAGGCTTAACCTTATATCAGAGTTTTAGGTCTGTGATATCTTTAGAAAACATTATTTTTACATTTAGGTCCAGATTTTTTGTTATTTTTTTAATAGATCTGTAATTCTATAGGTTCTAATTTACACAATTTTATATTCTTCTGATTTATTCAAAATACATTTGATACTAACCATCATTCTACTTTAGATGTCTATATATATATATATATATATATAATATATATATATGTGTGTGTGTGTGTGTGAACAATTGTTCTAATCGACAATTGTTCAAATATGAAAATATTTAGCCCATCTTAGAAGGTATTTTGATTTAGAAATACGAATATCTTCTTATCAATTAGTCTAGTAGCTTTCATATTCTTTTCAACGTAATTCTTTTGACTGATAATTAAGATTTAATTTACCATCAAGCAGGGATGTCTTAAGACTTCTTGAGGCCCTGGGCCCCTACGTAAATATAGGCCCTGGGTCCATACGCTAATGTATTCCCTGCGCGTCTACACAAATGTAGGCTCTACGCGTCTACGCAAATGTAGGCCCTGAACGTCTACACAAATCTAGACCCTAGGTTTCTACACCAATCTAGGCTCTGGGCGTCTACGCAAAAGTAGGTCCTGGGCGTCTATGCAAAAGTAGGCCCTGAACGTCTACACAAATCTAGACACTAGGCGTCTACACCAATCTAGGCTCTGGGCGTCTACGCAAAAGTAGGTCCTGGGCGTCTACGCAAAAGTAGGCCCTGGGCATCTACGCAAATCTAGGCATTGGGCGTCTACGCAAAAGTAGGCTCTGGGCGTCTACACAAATGTAGGCCCTGAACGTCTACACAAATCTAGACCATAGGCGTCTACACCAATCTAGGCTCTGGGCGTCTACGCAAAAGTAGGTCCTGGGCGTCTACGCAAAAGTAGGCCCTGGGCATCTACGCAAATCTAGGCCTTGGGCGTCTACGCAAAAGTAGGCTCCGGACGTCTACACAAATGTAAGCTCTGAACGTCTACACAAATCTAGACCCTAGGCGTCTACACCAATCTAGGCTCTGGGCGTCTACGCAAAAGTAGGTCCTGGGTGTCTACGCAAAAGTAGGCCCTGGGCATCTACGCCAATCTAGGCCTTGGGCGTCTACGCAAAAGTAGGCTCTGGGAGTCTACACAAATGTAGGCCTTGAGCGTCTACACAAATGTAGGCCCTGAACGTCTACACAAATCTAGACCCTAGGCGTCTACACCAATCTAGGCTCTGGCGTCTACGCAAAAGTAGGTCCTGGTGTCTACGCAAAAGTAGGTCCTGGGTGTCTACGCAAAAGTAGACCCTGAGCATCTACGCAAATCTAGGCCTTGGGCGTCTACGCAAAAGTAGGCTCTGGGCGTCTACACAAATGTAGGCCCTGAACGTCTACGCAAATCTAGACCCTAGGCGTCTACACCAATCTAGGCTCTGGGCGCCTAAGCAAAAGTAGGTCCTGGGCGTCTACACAAATGTAGGCCCTGAACGTCTACACAAATCTAGACCCTAGGCGTCTACACCAATCTAGGCTCTGGGCGTCTACGCAAAACTAGGCCCTGGGCATCTACGCAAATCTAGGCATTGGGCGTCTACGCAAAAGTAGGCTCTGGGCGTCTACACAAATGTAGGCCCTGAACGTCTACACAAATCTAGACCCTACGCGTCTACACCAATCTAGGCTCTGGGCGTCTACGCAAAAGTAGGTCCTGGGCGTTTACGCAAAAGTAGGCCCTGGGCATCTACGCAAATCTAGGCCTTGGGCGTCTACGCAAAAGTAGGCTCTGGACGTCTACACAAATGTAAGCTCTGAACGTCTACACAAATCTAGACCCTAGGCGTCTACACCAATCTAGGCTCTGGGCGTCTACGCAAAAGTAGGTCCTGGGTGTCTACGCAAAAGTAGGTCCTGGGTGTCTACGCAAAAGTAGGCCCTGGGCATCTACGCCAATCTAGGCCTTAGGCGTCTACGCAAAAGTAGGCTCTGGGCGTCTACACAAATGTAGGCCCTGATCGTCTACACAAATGTAGGCCCTGAACGTCTACACAAATGTAGGCCCTGAACGTCTACACAAATGTAGGCCCTGAACGTCTACACAAATCTAGACCCTAGGCGTCTACACCAATCTAGGTTCTGGGCGTCTACGCAAAAGTAGGTCCTGTGTGTGTACGCAAAAGTAGGTCCTGGTCATCTACGCAAAAGTAGGCCCTGGGCATCTACGCAAATCTAGGCCTTGGGCGTCTACGCAAAAGTAGGCTCTGGGCGTCTACACAAATGTAGGCCCTGATTGTCTACACAAATCTAGACCCTAGGCGTCTACACCAATCTAGACTCTGGGCGTCTACGCAAAAGTAGGTCCTGGGCGTCTACACAAATGTAGGCCCTGAAAATTTACACAAATCTAGACCCTAGACGTCTACACCAATCTAGGCTCTGGGCGTCTACACAAAAGTAGGCCCTGGGCGTCTACGCAAAAGTAGGCCCTGGGCGTCTACGCAAAAGTAGGCCCTGGGCGTCTACGCAAAAGTAGGCCCTGGGCGTCTACGCAAAAGTAGGCCCTGGGCATCTACGCAAATCTAGGCCTTGGGCGTCTACGCAAAAGTAGGCTCTGGGCATCTACACAAATGTAGGCCCTGAACGTCTACACAAATGTAGGCACTGAACGTCTACACAAATCTAGACCCTAGGCGTCTACACCAATCTAGGCTCTGGGCGTCTACACAAAAGTAGGTCCTGGGCGTCTACGCAAAAGTAGGCCCTGGGCATCTACGCAAAAGCAGGCCCTGGGCATCTACGCAAATCTAGGCCTTGGGCGTCTACGCAAAAGTAGGCTCTGGGCATCTACACAAATATAGGCCCTGAACGTCTACACAAATGTAGGCCCTGAACGTCTACACAAATCTAGACCCTAGGCGTCTACACCAATCTAGGTTCTGGGCGTCTACGCAAAAGTAGGTCCTGGGCATCTACGCAAAAGTAGGCCCTGGGTATCTACGCAAATCTAGGCCTTGGGCGTCTACGCAAAAGTAGGCTCTGAACGTCTACACAAATCTAGACCCTAGGCGTCTACACCAATCTAGACCCTAGGCGTCTACACCAATCTAGGCTCTGGGCGTCTACGCAAAAGTAGGTCCTGGGTGTCTACGCAAAAGTAGGCCTGGCATCTACGCAAATCTAGGCCTTGGGCGTCTACGCAAAAGTAGGCTCTGGGCATCTACACAAATGTAGGCCCTGACCGTCTACACAAATGTAGGCCCTGAACGTCTACACAAATCTAGACCCTAGGCGTCTACACCAATCTAGGTTCTGGGCGTCTACGCTAAAGTAGGTCCTGGGTGTCTACGCAAAAGTAGGTCCTGGGCATCTACGCAAAAGTAGGCCCTGGGTATCTACGCAAATCTAGGCCTTGGGCGTCTACGCAAAAGTAGGCTAAGCATATGCCCCTTAGAAGTAGATATTACAGAGGATATATATAAGTTGTCAAATACTCGTGCATACAGTAATCCAATGCAAAAAAATGTGCATGAGTTACAATCACACAAACCGGCTCGACCGGCTGTCACAATTTGACTGAATGAGTGATGAGGGCTTATGGTGGTAGCCTAGAGGCTTCTACATGGGCGACGGTCATCACAGGTAGCCAGTTGACCTATCGTCCGAAATTCCCAGTTTTTCGGAAAATACAACCGGGAAAAACATTTGACCGTTGAAATAATTCGAATCATAATCTTATTAAGCCTGAATCGAGAAGGAAACGAAGCCCCCATTGTGGCCGAGGCCCTGGGCCCGGGCCCAGTTGGCCCATGCCTTAAGATGTCCCTGCCATCAAGATAAGATTGTTCCAATCATCTTCAAATTAAGTGAATGATTTTGTATGTGAAAATGGATATACAATTAAATGCTACTGAAATTTTCAAATTATCAGATGTTATTTCATAGAAAGTTGTATTTTCTGTTAGTTTTTGAAGAAAGAGAAGATCGTGTACGCGAAAGAGGGAGAGAGAGAGGGTATAGAAGGGAGGCAATTTACTGCTAGGGAAAAAAACGTTTAATTATAAAGCATCGCATTGGCATCTCTGTTCTAAAAAATTGTTCTGCATTGATGTTAAATGTATAATGCAATAAAATTCTTTACAAAATTAATCATTAATTTGTGAAAAAAATTCAGATTATATTCTGGTCACTCATATCATTTTCTATTCATCTTACGAAAAACAAATACTCTCAGTTTTGGGATTTACAATAAATTTTTTCTCAAAAATTGTACATTTGGCTTGATTTGATTTACGTCATACTCTGAAGTAACATGAAGACTTTTAGCGACGGTATCGTTGTTTTGAACCGTACTCGAATGGCGAGGACGACACCGAGCTGGAACTCCACTTTTCAAATTTCCATACTACTTCAACGGGAGAACTTTGACAGAGCATCTTTGGCCCTTTTTAGGAACTCCTTGACAGATTTGACGTGTATTAACGCTTCTATACAGCAGTTTTTAGCGGTACTATAACTCAAACTTATGACTCGCAATGCCGGGCATGAATTCGCAACCATAATCTCTCGACAACCAGGCCCCATAAAGAGCAGAACACTTTTTTAAAAAAAATTAAGTAGATTCACAAGGATGGGCTACCTATAAATTTCAGTGCAACTGGAAACATTATTTAAAATTCAACTTATTTATTTTCTTATAAATGTAGTACCTAATCTTTCTCTTTTAGAATTTTCCTCACATTTAGTTAAAATTTGCTGCAACTTAAAATATTTATTCAGGAAACTGTTGCATGGTTTCAATGCAAAAATAAAAATGCGTATAGCAATTTAGAAATTATATCATTACAAAATAAAAACACAGATTGCATAACAATATTTATATTACAATTCAATAACAGCAGTTTGACTATATATGACCACCTTCGTAATGCAAATACATCGAAAACCTATGATTATCAACGATTACTTCATTAAAGTTGCTGGACATTACAAAGAAAAAAGGAGACAAAAGAACAAGCAAAAAATTAGTGACGATCAGATGAATTTAATGAAAAAAGGGGACAAAAATCCCTTAAAGCATATGATGGTTTGTAACCCTAAATGCAAGACTATAAAAAATTTTAAATTTTTAGAAGGTTATAAAAGAAAATTACAATGATTTTAATATTTCCAGTATAAAGCGGAAGAATAATTGATTCCTCTTTTGGATAGCATTCAATTTTAGACTAAAAAATATAGTTCAGTTAATTTATAGCATATTTGTATAAACAACTTCGTGAAATGAATATATGTTCGTTGGACGAAGTATAATCGATCATGAAACAGAATAAAGTCGTTCTAAATGAATTAAAACAACAAATCAACCACTTTCTTTTAAAATTTTCTAGCAATTTTTAATAGCATTTGTATAGTTTGTCAAATAAGAATTACCTATCAAAATCTAAAACAAAACCAATCAGATTAATAAAGACTTTTTCATTGGTTTCGTGATGTAACTATTTTAGTGCATTTGACGAAATATCTTCAATGCCCTATCTCCAGTATCTTTCTCACTATAATAATTAGTTTTGCCAATATCCAGGAGATATGGTGAAATTACATGATCTTCTGTTTAGAAGCTTAACATTGTAAAAAATACCATGAAACAATACCACCTTTTGAAAATGCATATTATTTAGTGACATTTTTAATTTTTCTAAAATAAGAAGCTCAGTGTAAATTTCAGTCATTAGTTTATGTAATAAGCAAATCATGCATTCAATAGCAATTATTAATGAAAAATGTCCCTTTGATTGAATACAAATTTTAATTGTACGTCAGAACGTCTTCTTCCCTTTTCAATGATTACATTTACCATTCAAGTTAAAGATGAAGAAATACTACAGAAATATGAGAATAAAATTTATTTTTATTACTTGAAAACATGTTTCGCTATTTTAATAGTTTTTGTCTTTCTTTTTTAAAACAGACGCACCAGAATTCTGATTCTGAATTCACATAAATTATTTATGAATTCTTTAAGTTTATTTTTACTTATATATAATTGGGTTTTAACCTGCTAAAATTTATAAAAACCAAATAATGTTTTCTAGTATTTTGCTCAAGTACAGAGAGTCACTGAAATCATAATGAGAGACGAATGAAGGAATCAATAGAACGTTAAAATTATTAATTCTATGAATAGTGTTAAGTATTGTAAAATATTTAGTTCTGTTTATATAAATTTTTTTCTTTATTTTGAACTAACTTTTTAATCGATGATTTAAATTATTCAGTACTTATAAATAATTGTTGAAGTTACAAATTCTCTTCCGTATTATTATCGTCTGCTTTGATTCAATAATTCATGTAACTCTAATTTATCTGATCAATTTATTTGCTTGTATAATTATCGTTTGTTTTAAAGTTTGTTACTTAAACTGGAATCTCTTATAATTATTCTAAATATGTTTTGAGTTGAAGCAAAGAATCGTAATGCAAAATCGACGCTGAGTGAACTTCATATGTAATTAATTTTTTTATATTTTCGAAATATTATCCTTCGTCTCGAGAACTTTTTTATCATTTGTGAGATTATAAGGATAAAAGGCTTCTGTGAAAAATAAACGTTAATTGTTATTATACACGTATAATAATTTTTCCAAGGAAGGTCTAATTCATTTCGTAAGTATTCTTTATACATTCCTTTTAATATTCCTTCATTTCTAAGAGAAAAATCATTTAAAAAAATTACAAATCTACACTATTAAAATCCGAAGGTAAACAAACGTATCTACCTATCTATCTATCTATGTATCTATGTGCGTCTATCTTCTCACGAACCGCACCGCGCAGAAACTCGCGTAAGGTACCAAAAGATCGGGAATTTTCCGGGGAAGCCGTATTGCCCATTTATATTCCGATATTGTAATTAGTTTAAAAGGTATTAATTAAAACCCTTAAAAAAACCCGGTTTTTTTTACACACTTTGATTTGTCTCCATTGTTGCAGCAATGTTATTGTTACAACAATGACAAAAGCAGGCGTCGAAACTCGGTTTTCAGCCAAACTTGGAATTTCATGACATTGCTCTATTGATTGAATTAAATTACTCTGTTTAAAAAATTAAAGCTTTTAACATGTGATAAACTTGAAATATATTATTAAAATACCAATTTCTACAACGCTTTACATTTCTTACAAGTTTCTCTGCATTTCTTGGATTTAAATTTAAAAAAGAAAAAAAAATTATGACTTTTTAAAAATTAGATTGGTAAATTGTATATACACTTCTAGACGATGCTAAGTTACACTGAGATGAAATATTGTAAAAGTCATTCTAAAAATTTAGGAAATTTCGTAATTTTGAAAATTGTTTCTATTTTTATGCTTTTTTTCCACGTAATATATTTTTAAAAAGGCACTTTTCCATTTCAAGAAGCGATAAAAATGCAACGAAAAAAATTGCTTAAGTCACTAAATGCCAGTAACCTACGACAGAATTGACCAGTTTGTGTATGTGTGTGTGAGGCTTATGAAGCATGTTCAGAAAGACTACTTTCTGATACTACAACAGATTCATTTAAAAAAAAAAACAATTTAGTGTGAAAAACATTAAAAATACAAGAAAATGCTAAAATGTTTTTATTTGATAGTATTATCTTCATTTTGAATGATTTTTATGCAGTGAATTCAAGCAAATGTATGTGTCTAGGTTTACACTCTCATACTTCTTTTTTATAGTTACATATTTTTAATCAAATAACCAAACATCCAGAAACAAGTAGTCCTTTTTTATTCATTATTTAATAAAAACGGATATAAATTTATATATTTTTTTTAAAAAAACTAAATTGGTATTGATTTGTATTATTTCTTACAAAATTAATTATTTAATAATAATATCGTACATTACATGTTTTCTGGTGGATAAAACTAGATTACTTTTGTAAACTGAAATTAGAAATATAAAGAAAGATCTTATCACTGAGAGAAAAAAGACTGAAAAGAAGAGTTTTATACACGAAAAAGCCTGTATACACGCCGGGCTAAGCTGAGAAAAAAGAAATCTGTCTGTAAAGGAAAATAAATTGAAGACATTTCGGAAAGAAGATAATTTTAATGACACAAGTATAGAAATCCTTCACATCACGCATACACTCTTACCCAGAAGTGCTGACATTGAGAAGGAAAAAGGAAATTTCCATTGGGATAAAGTTATACTCCTGGAAAAATCCCGTGCATCGCCGGGCTAAATGGAGGGAAACCAGACTCATCAGACGGGACAAAGATATGGAAGAAATTGCGAAAAAGGGAATTTTAATGATAAAATATAGAAACCACACACAACCGAGAAAGTAATGACATCGAGATGGGAAGAGGAAATTTCTATTGGCAAAAAATCATACACTCGAAAAAGCCCGTTCAGGGTCGGGCCATGCAGCCATAACATAGGACACAATGACATAATATGGAGCTGAAATTGATTTAAGGCAAACTGAAATTTCATGAAGTAGCTTTTTTATTTATAATTCATTCCCAGATTTAAAAGAAGAAGCTTTTAACATGTGATTAACGTGAAATATATCCTTGAAATCATAGTTTTACAATTACATATATAGTCGTCAAAATCCAGTCTTCAGCCTTACTGGAATCTTACTTCACTTTGATTGAAAAATAACTGCTTTTGATATGTGATTTATTTGAGATGTTTTTTTTAATTAAAAGCACAATTTTTAAAACTCAAATATCTATGTTTTTTTTAAAATTTAATTTCCGAAAAGAGATAAAACTGTTTTTTTAAGCATATTGGTAAATTGTTTACCTTTATAAAATAACTTTTTTAAAAATAACTCTCAAAATTGGCCCCTGCCAACAATAATTAATGGTAGTAAGCCTACCAATGAATTGAAGAATTTGAGGGCTTATGTTACATGCGCGGAAAGACAACTTTCGGAGAGTACATAGGCAAATATATTAATTGTGTATGTGATAAACAGAATAACAAGAACAGTTATACAGAAAAATCCCGTGCAACGACCTACCATGCAGCTATATATGGATGTAAATTAATATTTAAAAAAAAAAACTAAAACACAGTATTGTTTTTTAGAATTCATTACTAAATTACTTTAAAAATCTTAAAGTGGCTGCTTTCTATTGGATAAAATAAGATTAATTTTGTAAATTATTATTCGAAAATAGAAATTTGATCTTATCCTTGAGGAGAAAAAAGAGGGAAAAAGAGTTTCATACTCCAAAAAGCCCGTACAGCACCGGGTTAAACGAGGGAAAAGAAATATTCCTAATAAGTAATAGAATAAATTTCGGATAAAAAGAGAATTTTAATGACATAAATATAGAAATCTCTCTCCTAGAAGTGCTGGCATCGAGAGGGAAACGGGAAATTTCCATGGGAATAAAGTGATGTACTCGGTAATAGCCCGTGCAACGCCGGGCTAATCTGACGGAAAACAGACCCGTCCGATGGAGCAAAGAGGTGGAAGAAATTTCGAAATAGGGTATTTTAATGATATATTAAAATGGTTGTCATAAACACACCAAGAAGAATGCTTGCACCGAGATAGGAAGGGGAAATTTTTAAGGTAAAAATATCTCTACACTTGAAAAAGCCCGTGCAACGCCGGGCCATGCAGCTAGTATATTAAAATTTTTCGAGTTTCAATTTTGAAGAAATATATCGAATTTCTGTTAAAATTTCTATACATAAGCATGTTTTGATTTGGCGGAAATTAGAATAATTTTGTAAGTAAAATTACTTGTAGAATATGAATAAAAATACATAAATATAAAAACATTTTGAATGAAACTTTAAGAATTGTCATACCTATATATTAATCTATCATTATACCAAAAGAAGGTTTAAGCATATCAGTTGTTCGCAATTATGATGTATTTACAAAAATTAATTATTATGGTTTAATTTATATGTTTGTTTATTTATATAAAATATTATTTTTGTAGAATTTATACAGAATATTTTAGAATTATTGTTTTATATATTTTTAAGCTACACAGAAGTTTATACAGGGGAGAATTTCTAACATTGAAATAAAGCTAAAAGAAGAAAACCACATCTCAGACATAAAAATTATATGAGTAATCCATTCTTTTCTAAGGTACCAATACGGACAGAAAAGCGAATCAGTAATTTTTATACGTAAAAAAACATAGTTGCAAAATTAAAAAAAAAAATGACTAATAAGTAAACTTTTCAACATACGAGTATACAGTGGGTACAAAAATTATTTGCACACATACATTTTTGTTCACAATTTATAATAAAAGGCATTAAGAAATATAAAAATTGGCATTTTAAAAATAAAATAAGCCTATTCATTTAAATTAATTACAAAAAAATATATACAATAATATCAATAAAAAACATTTTTTGCAACAAAATTGAAATATCTTATGTCAAAAAAGTATTTGCACACTCAACTCAACTTTAGCAAATTTGCATTTTTTTTGCTAATTATTTGACAGTCATCCCGCAGTAAATGGCATACGTAAGACGACTATAAAAGGAGGTATTGTCGAAACTTTATCAGTTGAATGTCGATTTCAAATTGTAATGGCACCTAAGAAATCTGAATTGCCGATTTCGTTGCGAGAAAAAATTGTTTCTCTACGTGAAAATGGCCTAAGTTATCGAGAAATAGGTAAAAAAGTAAATGTTTGCTTCTCTACTGTTCGGTATGTTATAAAACGTCATACAGAAAGAGGACCTACATCAAATAACTTGCGCTCTGGACGCCCAAAGAAAGTTTCACTGCGAATTAAGCGAAAAATCATAAGGGAAGCATCGAAAAATCCATTTGTTAGTGCAATTACATTAGCCAATGATGTCGCTTCAACATCTGGAGATTAAATCTGTGCCCAAGTGTTCGAAATGTCCTGCATGATGCACAAATTTATGGGATATTTCCAAGGAAAAAACTTCTCATAATTGAACGAAATAGACTGAAGAGACTTGAATTCGCTAAGGAATATATCAATAAGCCAATTGATTTCTGGAAAAATGTCATATTCTCCGACGAGAGTAAGTTCAATATCTTTATTTGAGATGGCAGGAAATTAGTTTGGAGAAAACCCTGTACTGCTTTTCATACCAAAAATGTGTTACCTCTACAGTTAAACATGGAGGAGGTTCTGTTATGATTTGGGGGTGCATGGCTAGCAAAGGAGTTGGTAATTTGTGTTTCACTGATGGGAATATAACAGCTAGAACCTATATTGATGTGTTGCGAGATAACTTGCCACAAAGTGCAATAAAATTGGGTATCAGTAATTTGTACTATTTTCAGCAAGACAATGATCCCAAGCACACTGCCGGTATAACACGTATGTGGTTGCTTTATCATGTACCCAGAAAACTTGCCACTCCACCACAATCACCAGACTTAAATCCTTTGGAAAATTTGTGGAATTCTGTGGATTTAAAAATAAGAAAAAGGAAGATTTCAAGCAAATCTGTCCTTAAACAAGCCCTTATTGAAGAGTGGTCGAATACTGACCCTACTGTTACAGAAAATTTAATTAAACCAATGTCAGCAAGATTACAAGCAGTAATAGATGCTAAAGGAATACATACTAAATATTAGTTATTTGAAATTTGCTTATATATTTTATTTCTTTTGTATTCATGCAGGTGTGCAAATACTTTTTTGACACAAGATATTTCAATTTTGTTACAAAAAAGCATTGTTATTTATATTATTGTAATTTTTCTGTTTGTTTTGGATGATTAAACTTATTCTGATTTGGCAATACCAATTTTTTTATTTCCTAATGCTTCTTTTTATGAATTGCAAACAAAAATGTAGGTGTGCAAATATATATATACTTTTTTTACCCACTGTAAGTAATAGAATCTTTTATTGATCCACAAAAACAAATAAGTTTTAGATAAATAATTTGAAATTTCACTACGAATTCAATTATTAAATCTAATTAACTTAAGCAAAAGAATTTCAAGTCAATAAATATTATATTTCAGATATTCAAGTAATTGGCTTTTTAGTTTGGAATTAGTTTATTCAAAATTTAATGCTAACTAAAATGGAAGTTATTTGCTATTGATCTCGCATTTTTAAATCAGGGTCAGACATTGAAAGTGGCGTTAACCTAATATCTCTCGCTTTTAGCTTCCACATCAAACTTATTAAAAACTTTGAAACCCAATTAAATTAATTTTTGATTTCTTTACAATTTTATGAAATAGTGCATAATGAAGTCAAATTTGTGATTTTCCGATCACAAAAAGAGCGCATTTACAACAATGACCTAACAGTGAGAAAAGATGAAATTTCCAAATATTTAATACTCTTAATTTTTGACAAAGTTTATTACTTTTTTGTGGTTCTAATAAAACAAATGAAAAAAAAATATGAATCTGATTTCGGTTTTTCGGCTTTCAATTCCAAATCCTTGCCATGCTCTTCATGTTAACGTTCTTTCTTGTCTTGATTAATGTCTAATTTAAAATTTTTATTTCTGGATTGGTAATTCTATTCAGTTCTTGATACCCCAATTTTTTATTCTTTAACGAAGCATATTTTTTACCTTAAATATGATAATAGTTTCTATTTATGCGATGTAATCTTATTTTTGTCGTACGAGTGTAAACTAAAAAGAGATCTTTCACCTTTGACGATAACCAAAGTTTTTATTCCTTGCTGATAAATGTCTACATTCATATGTGACGGCACGTGGAGAAAAAGTTGTCTTTAAATAAAAAAATTACAAATTTTATCAAGTTTTTTCCTCCTATTTATTGGTACAAAAATAAATAAATAGAAAGATTGTTTGTGGAAAAAAATATCTGCAAAATAATTACGAGTTTCAATAAACGATAGAATAATTATTCGATTTATTCAGTAAAAGTATTCTTTTAATTATTAAACATTCTGAAATCTTTAGCAAAAAGTAAATCTCACAAAATCATGATAAAATTTGAAAAAGATCTTAAGACAATAAATTGTATAGCGGAACAAAATGTATATTTCTTAAGGATAAAGGCATTTTATTAAATAAAATAAGAAGTAGTGAAAAAAGATATTTTTAAGGTAAAAGAAACTAATAAAACTTTTTGCTCTGAGGAACCGTATGTTACGATATGTTTAAGTGATAGTGAAAAGTATAAGAATCTTTCCTTATTATGAGCTAAAAGTTAACTTTCATTTTCAAATGTTTTGAATTAATTTCATTCATTTCTTTAAATTTATTAAATTGGAGAATCAGAACATTCATCCTGGAATAACTTCAAAATGAAATCTTGTCTTTCTGCAGTTATATTTTGAAATTCCTTCCACCCAATCAATAATACAGTCCATTTTATGTTTTCATTTTGACTATCCATTTCCTTAAAAATATTTTTCTATTTTGTGTGTGTGTGTGTAATTTAAAACAACTCAGTTTCAATTTTTTTCATTTGCAATTTTTGAATACATTGAATAATAGCAACAAAAAAAAAATGTTGTTAAAACAATACATATTTTCTGTATATTTATAAAAATATGTATATATTTATTTATCAACATATCGATGAGAATTAAAATGATATACTTTATTATAATTTAAGAAGGAAAATTAAATTCCTTTTTAAAGACTCTAGGCTTTTAAAGGAAAAACAAAGAAGTAAAAAAAAACAAAAAACAAAAAAAAAAAAACAGAAAGGAAACGTTATTTTTAGTTGAAACTTTACAAATTACTCTATATAAGGCATGGATGTCTAAACCAGGGGTCGCCAAAGTGGTCTATATAGACCCCTAGGGGTCTATTTAACAACAGTATGGGGTCTATCTGACCCAAGGGGTCGAATGGGGGTCTATTGGGACTCGAAGAAAAAACAGTTCTTAATACGCAAATTACACATATCAAACTGCGTACGTAAAAATTTAAAATATTTTTAATATTATATTCTTTATAGAAAATAAAATAATAAATCAGAAAACAATCTTCCCCTTTTTTCCTTATGGGTTTTCGTATGTATACCGTGACGTCACAACTTGACCTTGTGACCAGTTTGTAATTTGCACGACTCATAGTATGTAGCCAGCCAGAAGAGCGATTGAGGCTTATCCGTGTCTCTTGCTGGCGAACCCATCAACCAATTAGGATCCTTTGGCCCAGACTTGGCGAGCGACGACACTGCCGTTGGCTTTCTATGCATTAAGCGCGAAGGGATTCTTCAGTACTCCGTTTTCTTTCTACTTATGTGTGTGGTTTTAGTTCTTTTCTTTTTTTATACGGCAGTTACGCATCGTGTCGTTGGTTCGCCCTTTGTCTCCATCGCAAACCATACGAGTCTTGCATATGAGTCAGACGCATATGTGCGCCTGTCCAATTCTACACTGGATGCTACAAACGCAAATATCATATGCATTTTCGGCTATCTTTGTGAACTGTGAACAGTATTAAATGCTTGTAGTGTCATTATTACTACTATTATATCTACCATTGGATAATTAGTTATTGTTTCTATAAAACTATTCGTTTAGTTTTGAAATCAATTTTAATTATTGTTACTTGTGAAAAGGTAAGCTTTAATAATGTGGATTAGTATAATATACCAACTTAATTTTAACTTATTTACAGAACTCTAATTTAAAAATGACAGCTTCAGTATCTAAAAAGAAATGTCGGTATTATTCATTGGATTTCTTAAAATTTGGATTTATTTGTTCACCGACAAATGAAACTATTCCTATGTGTCTTATATGCGAAAAAACTTTTGGAAATGAATACATGAAACCGTCAAAAATGAAAGATCATCTTGAAAGGCTTCATTCAGATAAAAAAAATGAAGAATTAGAATTTTTAAAAAAACTCAAAGAAAAATTCACATGTCGACCAACTCTAAAAAGTTTTATGAAACAGTCTACTGAAATTGAAAATGAAGGAGGATTAATTGCTTCGTACAAGATTTCGCTTAATATAGCTGTACAAACTTTGCACATACGTCGAAGGCTCATAAACAATTTTTAATAGGAAATAACGATTCAACGAATTTTTACCAATGCATTGCGACACCTTTATTCAAACTCGAGCGAACAACTACTACACAGAGAGAAGAAACAAAAAAACAAAGTACATAAAAAGGGGGATTGTTCCATTTCTCCGTACAAGAGGGGTGGGGTGAGAAGGGATGACGCAATGGTCCGTAACATCCCGCCCCACGTTGAAATATCAAATTTCAAACATACATCAATATAGAAGTGGACTGTTACAAATTATCAATAAACACAATTTTTTACAATATACAAAGCTAAATAATTCAAAATATTTACAAATATCAAAATAACAAATACAAATACAACAAATATCAAAAATAATAAGCAAGAAAAATATACAATTATACAGAGGGTATTAAATTTGCTACAGGCAGAATTGCGATGCTATTGATAGACCTTTTCAAAATTTTATCTTTTATTTTTACTTTCACTACACGTACCAGGCCATCTGAACCAGGTATGACTTCCGTGATTCTGCCTAAGCACCATTTGCACGTAGGCATATTATCTTCTTTTAATAACACTAGTGTTCCTACATTAACATTGTTTTGTTTAACTAACCATTTTGTTCTTTGCTGTAGGTTAGAAAGATAATCTCGATGCCATTTGACCCAAATAATTTGTACCATTTTTGTCAACCTTTGCCACTTATCCAATCTATTTATCTCTAAATCAATCAAACTAGGCTCAGGAATAGCATTTAAAGGTCTTCCAATTAAGAAATGACCAGGTGTGAGGCTTTCACAGTCATCCGGGTCATTAGACAATGGACAGATAGGGCGCGAGTTTAAAATTGCCTCTACTTGATTCATGACAGTACTAAATTCCTCAAATGTTAGCTTGGCATCTCCAACAACTCTTTTAAAATGATATTTAAAGGATTTGACTCCCGCCTCCCAGAGCCCTACAAAGTTAGGTGCTCTGGGAGGAGAAAAGTTCCAATTATAATTCTCTGATGCATAATATGTTGCCAACTCTTCATTTGGGTTACATACCATCTGGTACAAGCTTTTTAGCTCTCGTTGAGCCCCAACAAACGTTTTAGCATTGTCTGTGAAAAGTGTTTTGCTAATTCCACGTCGAGCAAAGAACCTTTTTAATGTGGCTATAAAGGCGCCAGTCGTTAAATCCGTAATAATTTCAAAATGAGTGGCTCGGGTAACAAAACAAACAAAAATGGTTACATATATTTTATGATAAACACCCTTTCGTTGCCCCTTATATTTAATACAGAAGGGCCCTAGAAAATCGATCCCACAGCAATTAAAGACAAAACCCTGGTTTACACGTTCACTTGGAAGTGAACCCATCAATTGCTCGCAAAGTTTAGGTTTAATTTTGAAGCAAGTAACACATTCGTGAGTAATTTTACGAGCTAGAGATCTGCCATTTAGAATCCAGAATTTCTGCCGAACAAAGGATAAAAGTGCCTGAGGGCCAACATGCAAGTTTTTTATGTGATAGTACAACATAATTAATTTGGAAAATTTATGAGCATGAGGAAGAACAATTGGAAATTTACAGCTAAATGACATATTGGAATTTACCAATCTTCCCCCAACTCTGAGAAGACCTTTTCCATCCAAGAAAACATTTAAAAATTTTAACTTGCTTGTCGTAGGAATTTCCTTACCTGCAGCCAAACATTTAATTTCTTCAAAAAAACTTTCCTTTTGTACTGGTTTAATTAAAGCAGCTGTAGCTCTTTCCAGTTCTTGATTTGTGAAAACACCAGACTGTTTAGAAGCAGGATACTTACAATTGAAATAGAACCTGAAAATATAACTCACAATCCGAACAAGTTTAGTAAAACTATTTGTAATATTTAAACAATTATCAAGGAATACAGATGGACCTGCATGAGTGATGAATGAGTATACAATATTAGAGTTTTTAAGTTCTTCGAAAAAGTTATCGTCTTTCTGCGAAACGACAGAGTCTGAGTTCAAAGTTTTGTCCTTCAAAAAGGAAGGACCTGTCCACCAAAGTTCGTCTTGAAGCTGCAACTTAGTTGCACCTCTTGAAATCAAATCAGCTGGGTTCTCCTTGGTTTTTACATGGTGCCAGGAAAAGGTTTCAGTCAATTCTTGAATTAAAGAAACTCGGTTTGCCACAAAGACTTTTAGAAGGTGTGGTTGCATTTGGATCCAGTCCAAAACAACTTTCGAGTCCGAAAAAAGATGAACTTCATCAAATTCTAAATCAATAATTTTAATAATCTTTGAGGTCAATTTCGACAACAATGTCGCAGCAAGCAGTTCAAGCCTAGGTATTGACAAAGTCTTGAGTGGGGCGACGCGAGTTTTGCTGCAGAGCAATCTTATCTGAGTTTCATTGGCATTCTCAGATTTTACGTATAGGCATGCACCATAAGCTTGGGCTGATGCATCTGCAAATCCAATAAGTTGAACTGTAACAGAATCTTTCAGTAAAATGCACCGAGGTATTTTCAAATCCTTCAATCGATGCAGCTCGGCCACGTATCTCTGGAAGTTTTCAATTTCTTGACGAGGCAAGTTTTGATCCCAGTCAATTTTTAATAGCCAAATTTTTTGAATCATCATTTTGGCCTTTATGATTATCGGTTGAAGCAGTCCTAGAGGATCGTACAATTTGTAGATAAATGACAAGACGGTTCTTTTAGTAATAGTCACTGGAACCTCTTGCAAATTCATCTGATACATGAATGTGTCCCCTCTAGGTCTCCACGACAATCCCAAGGTCTTTACTAACTCATCATTTTCATTGAAGAGGAACTCCTTGTTTTCCGTGGGCACGTCTTTCAACAATTCCTCACTGTTGGCGCTCCACTTGTAAAGATGAAAACAGCCCTCTTTCATCAAGCCAATTAGTTGTCGCTGCATCTCTTTAGCAGTAATGATGTCGTCTGCTCCTGACAAAATGTCATCCATGTAGGTGCTATTTTCGATAACTGGAGTGGCAAGTGGGTACTTGTTCTTCCCTTCATGGGCTAGTTGTAGAAGACATCTGGTAGCTAAATATGGAGCTGGTTTGGTCCCATACGTAACCGTTTTCAAGCGATAAGAAACGATATCTTCTTCAGGCGATGATCTCCATAAAATTCTGAGAAAATCTTGTTGATGCTCCTGCACCTTTATTTGACGAAACATCTTCTTTATATCACTCGAAAAAGCCACAACATATTTTCTAAATCTTAAAAGAATATCAAATAAATCAGGTTGAATAGTACCTCCTTTTAGCAAGATGTCATTCAAAGAGTTTCCGTTGCTACTTTTGCATGAAGCATCAAACACGACTCTCAGCTTAGTCGATTTACTCTCAGGGCGAATCACAGCATGGTGAGGAATGTAATAATGTAATCCTGGCTCCTCCTCTTTAACTCGCTGCATGTGATCAAGATCCTCATATTCTTGTAGAAATTCGACATATTTATCTTTTATATGAGGTTCTCTAACAAATCGCCTTTCCAACAATTTTAATCTGCGAATAGCAGTAGACTTTGACTGCCCCAGTTCAATGTCATTGTCTTTCATGGGCATCTCGACGCAAAAACGTCCGTTAGTGTCCCTCGCCATAGTTTTCAAAAAATGTTCATCGCATTTCTTAAGTTCATCACTAACAAATTTGGTGGGTACAATTTCTTCTATTTCCCAGAATGATTTTAAAGTATCATTTAAAGTTTCAAAGTCTTTTGTGATTAAACCACAATGCAATGAGCCACTTGAGAACCTCGAGGTGTTACCACTAATTATATAGCTAAATTCAGTATTTGTAAATTACCATTATCTAATTTGTATTTACCATCTTTCAAAATATCAAAGAAAATATCTGCTGATAATAAGGCATCGATAGAATTACTAGTATTAAAAGTGGGGTCTGCTAGATGTACATTGCTTGGAAACACAATATGTGAAATATCAAAGGAATTAACAGGTATCATATTAGTAATTTTGGGTACAACATGAAAATCCACAACACGTTTATATGATCCAGAACCATTTGAAATTACTCCTTTGATTTTTGATTTTATATTAACATTCGAACCACCCAAACCAGAGACCGACATATCAGTTTTTAATTTACGCAAATTCAAGAAATCTGCCGTGCTCGACCTCAATAGAGAAACTTGCGACCCGCTGTCTGCGAGGACGCGTAAAGGAACTTTTTCCCCAACAGAATTTTCAACATAAATTATACAAGTCGATAAAATAATATCATTTTTATGTTTCTGGGAAGCGGAAACACTCATGTTCACTCCCGAAACCTGACCTTGAACAATGTTGTTTTGAGCACTCGGAAAATCAAAAGAATTCCTATCAGTTTTATTTTGATTATTTTTTATACTAGAATTTTGAAAACAAATTGGTTTGATGACGTCATCTTGGCGCCTGGTGTCTGGTTGGGATGACTCAAAGTTTTGCATCTCCTGATTTTTTACATTAACAAAATGTAACAACTGATTGTGGTTCTTTTTGCAAAAACAAATATGCTTAGATCTACATTGTGATACCTTATGGTTTGGTTTCAAGCATTTTAAACATAAATTCAAAGATTTAACAATATTATACTCTCTCTAACAGGCATATTTTTAAATTTATCACAGTTATACAGGTCATGGTTCAAAGAACAAAGCTTACATTTTTTGTCAACATTTGCATCTGTATGCAATATGAAGCTTTTGTGACGTGGAGAGTCTTTAAAATTTTGTTTATCTTTTGTTCCTGCGGATGGCAGGTTTTCTAAAAATAAACAACGTTTATTCAAAAAAGCCAAAAAATCATCCCACTTAGGAATGTCTGTACTCTCCAAGGTCATTTCGAAAAGACGCTTTGTCTCAGTATCCAAAACCTGCATAACTAATTGTATCAACAACAATTCTGAAAATGTATTATGCTCAATTTTTAGCAATTTTAATGCTCTCAAATGTTTAGTACAAGTATCAACCAAATTTCTTAACTCAACATTTGAATCACCTCTAAATTTTTCATATTTCAACATCAACAAAGCATTTATATGTTTGTTTATTATTAGTCTTTTGTTTTCAAACCTCTGCTCTAGAGCCAGAAACAACGAATCATATGTGTCATCCACAGTTTGGACATGTTTTGCAATTCCTATTAAACACGATTGTAAATATTGCAATTTTTGTTTATCATTTAAACCACAATTTTCAATTATTTCTTTGAATTGCTCTTTAAAAATAAACCATGTTTCTATGTCCCCCATTAAACTGTGGAAGCGATAATTCTGGTAATCTAAAGCACGGTTTGATAACATTAGACACAGCATTTGAACCAGTTTCATTATTATTTTTACTATACTTTAAATTCAAAGATTTAAGTCTTACCTCGAGTTTCTCAATGTGTTCATTGCAAGTGGTAATTTTTCCATCGAAATTTTGAAATTCTCCGTTTGATAAAGAAGCGAAAATTTCTTCTTTAACTGATTCATATTTTGCATTAAGTCTATCAAATTGACTTAATTTGAAAGATAACACTTCTTTGTCATCTTCAACGAAAGTGTCCACAAATGCGATAAATCCACTCAACTGTTTTTCGATGTCGGACAACTTCCTTTCGAGAATTTTAACGCCTTTCGCCATGACGCATTCAAAGCAATGAAACCAACGAAAAGATTTCTTAAATATCTTCAAAATCCACAGGTTCTGGCGATTTAATAATACTCCGCAAGGCGAACCATTTTTTATGTACAAACTTTGCACATACGTCGAAGGCTCATAAACAATTTTTAATAGGAAATAACGATTCAACGAATTTTTACCAATGCATTGCGACACCTTTATTCAAACTCGAGCGAACAACTACTACACAGAGTGAGTGAGTGAGTGAGTGATTTTGGGGTTTATTGGCGCAAGAGCCGATTTCGGCTATGCTGCGCCAAACATTTGTTTTAATATCTGTGGTCTAGACGGGAAGAGAAAGAAAGAATGAATTGAATGACAAGAAAGAGGGTCGAAAATAGAGAAAGATCACTAGAGTACCCCGGGTTCATGAAGCCCGTGTTTACCAAAGACAGTAAACCCCGTGGGAAAAGGAAAAGATCACTAGGGCACCTCGGGATTGTGACACCCGTACTCACCTAAAGAAGGTGAGCCCCCTGAGGGGGTACTACACAGAGAGAAGAAACAAAAAAAACAAAGTACACAAAAAGGGGGATTGTTCCATTTCTCCGTACAAGAGGGGTGGGGTGAGAAGGGATATGACGCAATGGTCCGTAACAATAGCAAAGAGGGGAAAACCCCACACAATCACAGAAGAAATTGTAGTACCTGCAATTAAAGACGTCATTGAGAATGTGATGAAAAAAGACTCTACTAATGTTTTAAAGTCTTTGCCATTAAGTGCAAATTCTGTAAAACGGCGTATTGACAAAATGGCCGAAGAAATAGAAAACACAGTAGTTTCGGAGCTAAAAAATTGCAAGTTCTCTATACAACTTGATGAATCTGTTTTTGGCGTTCCTGCTATTCTTATGGCGTATGTTAGATATTTCAGTAAAATTAAAGGAGAAGTCATTGATGAATTTTTATTTGCTAAATATCTTGAAACCGATGGGAAGGGAGTGACAATTTTTAGATGTTTACAAGAATATTTAAATAAATATGACATTCCGCTTGAAAATATAATAGCAGTAGCCACAGATGGCGCACCTTCTATGGTAGGGCGTTACCGAGGTTTTGATACATGCCTCAAAGAAAAAGTGCCCGGTATTCGTACTATTCATTGTGTGTTGCATAGACACAACTTAGTAGCAAATTATCTGAGTTCAGAGTTACATGAAGCTTTACAGTTTTGTATTAAATCAATTAATCAAATTAAAGCTCAACCTCTTAAATCAAGATTATTTGCCAAACTTTGTGAGGAAAACAATGAGTTATTTAACCAATTACTTCTGCGCACCGAGGTTAAATGGTTGTCTAGAGGTGTATGCTTGCAACGGCTCGTCAATTTATTTGACTCCACGACAGAATTTCTGAACGAAATGAATCCTGTTCTAAACAATGAACTCCAAAACAATAAGAACCATATTTTTTATTTAGCAGACTTATTTGGAAAATTTAATGACGTTCAAACAAAACTGCAAGGGAAAGATGTAACAATTATCCAAGCTCGGACAATACTGTTAGGCTTCCAAGTAAAATTAAATTTATTTAGATCTTCTTAGATAGATTCTTAAGGATTATAAGTATTTTTCAAATCTGCAACAATTAAAAATAAAAGAAGAAGACTTGGAAATATATACAAATCATCTTCAAAAATTAAGCGACGATTTTAAACTGCGCTTTGTTGATTTGGAAAACATCGACATCCCTGATTGGATTATTGCACCATTTTCGGCGCAAATTGATAACGTCGACATCAACATACAAGATGAGCTTGCTGAACTATTGTCCGATCTTGAAGCAAAAACGCTCATTAAAAATTTGACAATACATAAATTTTGGACTAATATAAATATAAAGCAAAAATATGTGAAACTTTACGAAATGGCTCAGCCATTTATGCTGGCGTTTCCAAGTTCGTATATGGTTGAAGCCGGTTTCAGTCACGTTAATTCAATTTTAACTAAAAACAGAAATAAATTAAATGGGGAGCTTCGAGGGGATTTACGGTAAAAATTGACTAATTTCGAACCCAATATAGCGAACCTTGCCAAGAAACACCAGGCACACTCATCTCATTAAGAAGTAAAAAATCTGTAGCTACTTTACTTACTGTTTCTGATTTATTAAATATTTAGACTAATATATAGTTTTATTTTAATTACCTGAAAATTACAATTGTGGGGGTCTATGGAGATTTCGAAAAATTATATAGGGGGCGATGATCAAAAAAGTTTGGCGACCCCTGGTCTAAACTATGACCGCTTGTGTGGGCTGCATTGCAAACAAAAAAAATAATTTTTTTTTCTGGGTCGTACGTACAATATTTTTTTAAAAACAAATTGAGATAAAAATTAACTCTAAGTAATTTTTTTAAATAAATTATAACTTCTTTTTATTATAAATTTCTTTTATTTGAATTAGAAATGAATAGGTACATATTATTTTAAATTTGTAAAAGTTCGATTTACATTTAGTTTGGATTTCATAACGATGTGAAAAAAAATCAAATTGATGAGATGGATGAATTTACTTTTGTGTTGAACAAGCAAAACGATATCAGGTTCAAAAGACGAAGTTGCAATTCTTAGTGCATTTTCAAGATGTTTGTCAGTAATCTTTGTCCTATTTTTATTTTTTGTATGCTTCATTCTTGAAAATAATTGCTCACAAATATACGTATTGCCAAAAGTTGAAGACATTAATAAAGCCTGATTGTGAAAATAAGGATATTTATCGTAGGGTAGGTAATCTTTACAAAACTCCAGTAAGGAAACATTCCCAAATTTTTCTTTCAGTTGAATGTCACTTTGCAGTTCGATGCATTCCATTTGAAGATTTGAAGGTAATTTATTTATTTTTAGAGAAAAACGGGGTAGAAAATATGTTGATTTGACTCTTCTATATTTCGAAAATCTTGAAATCTTCTTTCAAACTCTTGAATTAAATTGAAAATTAATGCAGCATATTTTATATATTTTGTGCAACTTATTGGTTCATGTGCATCCAAACTAGTGAAATGTGTCAAATCTTTTACTTTTATTTGATTGTGCCAAAATTTTAACTTTCTTAAGAACGCTGTTATTGTTTTGAACATGTTATTAATGAATTGATTTTTTCCTTGAAGTCTTGAATTTATACTCATGTCCATAAATTAAGGATAATGAAGTTCAGGCAAAGAAAGAGACAGAAGCAAAACAAATTTGATTTATTTGTAAAATCTATTTATTAAACAAAAGGTAAAGAGCAAAAAAGATGCTATATGTTTCACATAATTAATAAAAATTGCGATTTTTATACTCCCTGGAGCAAATTTCAAAAAAAGAACCTATTTACAAAAAACAGTATAGCATGGTTAGTATGATGGTTAATACGGAGTATGTCTCTCGGACTATGAAATACAGGCCTTACAACGCCTACGCATGCTGAGTATCAAATTATCAATCTGATCTTGGGGAATATTACACCACTCATCAAGCAATGCCCTCCGAAGTTCCGGTAGACAGGTGGGAGAGGGTTGACGGGCTGCAATTCGTCAACCAAGCATATCCCACGCATGCTCTATTTTATTCAAGTCCGGTGAGTATGCTGGCCAATCTATACGGGTGATATCCTCTGATTGAAGGCATTCGTCTACAATGTTTGCACGGTGAGAGGACGGGCGTTGTCATCCATAAACAGAAATTCAGTACCCATGGCACCCCGAAACAAACGTACATGTTGTTCCAGAATGACATCCCGATAGATGTGACCTGTCATCGTTACACTCTGAACATGCATGTCAGTTCTGGAACTAAGAATAATTCCTCCCCAAATGAGCCATCCTGCACCACCATAACTGTGTCGTTTAATGGTGTTCTCTTGGTGGTAACGGGTACCTGGCGCTCTCCATATGAAAGTTCGGCGAGAATCAGACTGCAAACTAAACCTGGACTCGTCGGAAAACATCACACAAGACCACTGTTGCGGTGTCCACAATGCATGCTCTCTACTCCAGGTTAATCGCAGGCGAC
This sequence comes from Trichonephila clavata, assembly GCA_019973975.1. Taxonomy (NCBI): domain Eukaryota; kingdom Metazoa; phylum Arthropoda; class Arachnida; order Araneae; family Nephilidae; genus Trichonephila; species Trichonephila clavata. The sequence continues at coordinate 96,331 of BMAO01019724.1, read as the reverse complement.
AGTAAGTTGCGGTAAGGGGAACATGTCTGACAGGCCTACGAGCATATAGACCAATGTGCCCTAAGCGTCTGTACACGGTCTGCCTTGAAACTGTCGTACCGGTAGCTGAAGAGAGCTGACGAGACATGTCTGATGCTGTGCTCCGTCTGTTTCTTTTGGCAATAACTGCCAAATACCGGTCCTCATTCGGCGTTGTAACTCGGGGGCGACCTGTGCTGTAACATCTACTCTCATTACCATCATCTTGGAATCGTTGCCAAAGCCTGGAAATGACACTCTGGGCGATTCCAAGTTCCTCGGATAACTCCAGCTGGGTACGTCCACATTCCAGTCGTCCGATAATTCTACCACGTAAAAAATCATCCAAATGCTTCCTTTGTGCCATAACTATGCAGTTATTGCACTGAAAGGCTTTTAAAGCGCTTGTGAACAATTTTACTTCTTTGCCACCATTCCTTATATACCCCTCTCTTACACTCTCGTCATTGTGACGTACTATCCGCGCCATCTGGTGGTTTCCTGTAATTTGCATATTCTTCTTCAAGATTTGTGTGATAATTCTACATTGGAAATTTTAATTTTAGAGTTCAATTTCTGTGTGATTCTGAATTAGCCTTAATTTATGGACATGAGTGTAAATCATTCAAATGTTCTGTTAAGTCTACTAAAAAAGCTAAATCTATAACCCAATCTTCGTCTTGAAATTCAGCACATGTTTCTCTTTTGTTTCTATAAATAATAGTATTCCAGTTCTCAAATCATAAAATCGTTTGAGAATTTTCCCCTACTGAGCATCTTACTTCTGTATAATAAATAACATCAGGAAATTCAGTGCCCCAAACCTTAAGAAACTCTTGAAATTGTCTATGATTACGCCTTTTGGCTCATCTAATGTTAATGGTTTTTATAACAACTCTTAACGCAGTTTCCATTTTAAAAATTTTTCCTCATAAATTGCCCTGATGTATAATATAATGATATGCCATCAAGATCGTATTGCCGGCAGCAACGGCTTCACTATTAACCATTTTAACGAGTCCCCCATTTTTACCAACCATGGCAGGAATTCCATCGGTTATTATAGCTGATAAATTTTTCATAGATAAGAAAAACCGTCATTTAATTGCATAGCCTTTTTCTGAACTTTCTGACATAAATTTTCATAGCATACTAAGATGTTTTTATTTAAATTTTTATTTTAAACTAAAAGTCATTGAATCGATTGTATATGAAGAATATTGCAAGCATTAATTTTTTTAAATAAAAATGTGTAAATTTAAATATTTCCATAATTTTTGTTTGGGCCGCACTTTAGACAAGCATGATATAAGGCATTTCTAATTAAAAAAATTTCTTTAACTTTAATAACTACGTCATTATAGAATTTTGATGCTCGTTTTACATGTTTACTTGATCAAAGAATTAATTCTCCGTTTTAAAGTTAAATTTTTTATAATTTTTTCTTAAAAATTTTAAATCATAGAATCTAGTTTCAAGGCGGAGACGGTTATAAGAAAATCACTTAGTATATTAAAATTACAAAATGTCGTTTTTATGAACTGACTGTTTTTTGAACTTGAGTGGAATAAAATTAATTTAAAAAATTAGATTTCTTTTCAGCAAATTTTACATTTTAGTACCACACATATCATTTTTCATTTGCAACAACTCTATGAGTTGTTAATTATGAGTCGTAATAGATAACATTATTATTTAATATTATCTAATAGTCGTAATATTAACTATTATGAGTCGTAATAGATACTTAATATCATCGACGAACTAACTTTTTCAAAATAATTACCGCTTCCGGGTGGGCTCGAACCACCAACCTTTCGGTTAACAGCCGAACGCGCTAGCCGATTGCGCCACGGAGGCATGTAGTATGCAATAAATGCGAAAAATATTCTTATCAATTACTACACGTTGCGCATATCCTGGAATTGTGCACTTTATTTTATGCGAAAATAAGAAAAATGATGTTTTTCTCAGAGAACAAATAATTGAATTTTTACATAATTTTGCAGATAATATAGTTCGTAATCATCACCAAGTCTAACATAAATTATGACAGTTCTTTTGTTTCCCTATAAACCATTATTCTTTAAATGGTTGATGAAATCTTGTTTTTCGCTCCACAAGACGCATAGTCCATATAGAGGCGTACAAAAGGAGATTGGAGGGGTTAGGGGATTCAAATCACCCTTGGCGCTTTCGCGTACGTAATATAATTACTACCCCCCCATAAAAAGAGAGCTATTTTTATAGGCAGTAATTTACATATATATGTATATATGACATCTTACTAGGTTACATTAATAATTAATGAGGAAAAATATGATGATAAAGAAGATTTTGTACCTATAAATATGAAATGTATACATTATTGTAAAAGAAAATTTGTGCAAATTACTTAAAATTTAAAATTCAGCTGTATTTTAGAGGGATTAAATGGTTGTTTTTCATCATGTCATATAGTTGCTATAAATCAAAAGAAACTGTGCTAGGGAATATTGTTCGGCAAATAATTAAATCTCACATAAAACGATTTTCGAAACATGTTATATATTTAGTATCTGACCACCGAATTGTGTAAAAATTTCTTCTACAAAGAATGATGTAAAATGTAGTCAGAAGTAAATTTTTTTTAAAGTACGAAACAAAATATTTTCAAGAAATTCCCAAATTACAAATAATAAAATTGAAGTGATTGATGAAGACACATCATAAATACATCACAGAAATCTTAAATAATATTATATAGAAATTCTTTTCAAAATACTTGGTAAAGGAAGACAAAACTGTACACCTATTTCAAGAGGAATAACTAATAAAGTTTTGAGAAGTTAAGAGTCATATATATAAAGTTACGGTGTTTAATTACTCATAGCTGCATTACAATTAACAGATTATAAGACCAGTTGTGTGTAAGGCACACACCACACACACAATTTTTAAAATTTCCTTATCATATTCTGAATTTTAAGAAAATAGAAGCAAACTTATATATCTGCATCTAGGGTCTCAAATTGTTTTCGGGTGGGTGAGAGAGAGAGAGAGTGAGTGAAAATGAACGTCACACTATTCAGCTACTTGAAGAGTTTTAGTGATGGACCTCATAATTTTGAGACACGGTCAAGTGACGAGAAGACAACATGAGCTGGCACCCCCTCTCCTAACTCCTACACCAATAGAAGAACGCGTTTAAACTTCGACAAATTTAATGTGCATCATACCCCTACACGGCGGTCTTCAGCGGTACTAGGTTCGAACTCATGATACGCTGGCCACGAGTCCGTTATCTTGGTCACTAAGCTACCACGGCCACCAAATTGACTTCGGAATTACGTGGAATTATAGCTCGTAGATGCACTTGTTTTAAGTAAAATAGGCTTGGGCATATAATCTATGGATTTCTAGAATTCCATGTTTTCAAATTATTGAATTCGAAATACTTAATTTACTATTATTGTATAACTTAAGTTCACAAATTGCCGTAACAAACTTTAAACTCAAAGCAAGTTTGAATTGAATATATATATATAATACTATCTCTCTTTAAGTTTTTCTTCCGGCATGTTTGTTTCTTAATCCCATCTTTCACTATTGTAGTGACATTTAATGCCATAATAGATTACCACATTGTATCTTATATTTAAAATAAAGTTATTTTATATTTAAATTATGAAAGCATTAAATAAGTAAATTCGATAAACATACTTTTATTTGTACTTGCACATTTACATTAAAGTTATATAAGAATCTTTTGAAAACAAGAATTAAAGTCCAAGAAGAAAAAATATTATTTTAATTATAATCTACATCAGAATAAATAGAGGACTGTTAACTGTTCTGATTGTTCTAGGTCAAGTGGATCTTGGAAGAGATAATGCCTTTCTCTAGCTTTCCATAGTTGCTAAATCATTGATAATATTAGAACTTTCTTCAGAATTGATGATTGTGGATAATCGAATGAAGAAATTTAGTGCAGTTTCTGATAAAGTAGTTTTTTTAATCAAAATTTTGTTTTCTAACTTGTTTTTCCCGATATGGCTATGGTTGCTATTTGTTTAAATAGAAAGCTGTATATACAATAATTCCCAGCATATGAAAAGGGCTAATTTTAATGGGATATTGTAATGAGAAAACTTTTTTTGGGGCATTGCAAACCGAGAATAAGACATGATTTCGTATATGAGCCAAATTAAATGGAAATTTTTGGTGAAGTTTAATGTTAATAGTTACATCTTTTGGAGTTAATTATTAACCCCCTTTTCTTACAATGTAGAATTAAATCGTCTTTTTCAAACAGTTTGATCGTAACTAAAAGGCTGGTGATTCAATAATAAAAACAGTTGTACAGTCATAAAAAAGGATATCCCGATGCTTTTAATTCGCTATGGAAATCAAAATATCAAATTAATTCTGGACAGTTTTCGAAATCAAATGCTATGGAATAAAATCTGTTAATCCCACCAACAAAATCGAGGTTTACAGAATAAATACTTACAACACTCAAGTAAAGTTTTAGAGCTTTGCACACACACACACATCTAAGACTTCTTTTTTAATCTTGAGGAAAAGAGTTAAAATTAGAAACTGAGAGAATCAAACTTAAAGATTGATTTTGAATATTTTAAAATAAAACGTATTTATTTTACAGTTAAAATGCAATCAATGTCTCTCTCTCTTTTGAGTAATTTTGGTAAAGATAACTCTACAAATATGAGTTTTAATGAATCCATAACAGACTGACTGACATAATATTTGTATATGAAGTATTTTCACAGCGAATGTTTCACTCTGATAATTACGCTACGATGTTTAACCCACTGGTCAAACGTAATGCATCGGTCCTTTATCTGTTGAACGATAACGGCTGTAAATAGCCCATATGACTTAACGCATTTCAACTTTGGAATTATTTATTTTGCCATATACATTCTCACTGTAGGTTGTAAATTCGTTTATCCATTATCTGACAGAGGCAACTTTTTCCACTTGTATTTTTGCCATTTCATAACTTTCTCGATTCATAAGTTTTAATTTACAAAGTCTGGCACCCAATAGGGCAGTACCTAGCAGCTCTGGAAATGTCTCCGTGCATTTAGGCTTAGTATGCTTTTAAAAAGTAAGTCGCATTTTTTACTGTACATATTTAAGTACATTTTTTACTGTGCCGAGCGTAATAATTGTCCAATTTCGAAACGGGTTGCCTTAAGCTTTTCAAACTATTTTTTTAAAATAGATTTAAAAAATAAACTTTTTGTTGAAAATCCAAAAGTTTTAAGTTCACTTAAATTATACGCTGCTTGACAAATGCTAGGGAACAAGTGATTTATGCAAAATTGTGTCTCAGACAGCTGATTAATAAATGTTTAGAGGGCGTGGTAGACCAGGAAGTGTTATCTGTATAAAAGTGCATACAAGCTTATGATTCATACGAAAATTCATGTTGTTTAATGTTTGACAAAAATGGTGCTGGATGTTATAAAAGTTATTTCTCTGAAATTCTGTTTGGCTCTTGCAATAATTAAGAGCAAAATGTCCGCCAGACATCATCTAAGTGATTGATGCGATCGTGGACGAGCAGTAGGACGACTGGAAGCAGGTCAAAGTGTCACCACTGTAGTTGTTGCAATGGGTATATCAAAAAATGTCATTTCGTGATTAAAGAAGGCCGCTGAAGGAGGAAATGCTTTGAAAAAGCATGCCGGGGGTCGTGGTAAGAACACCACACCTTTAGAGGATCACTATGTAGCCCTCGTGGCAAAAAGAAATAGAAATTTCTCTCTTGGCTAGATAGCTGCAAACCTTTCAACCACTATCGGTACGCATGTTTGAGCAAGAACCATTTCTCATGGCGATTAAATTAATTTGGTTAGTATCCACGGAATCATATTCATTGCATCCCATTTCAACCATGCCATCATCGAGAGAGGTTACGCTGGTGTAAGGAACATGTTGGGGGGGGGGATCCCCAAAATTGGTCTAGAGTGATGTTCTCCGATGAATCTCCTTTCAGTGTAACAAGTGATTCTGGCCACCAATTACTATGGGGTGAGCGTGGAACACGTCAGGCACAAAAGTTTGTTTGTGAACGTGATCGGTACGGCCCAGGCGTGACGGTGTGAGCAGGCGTCATGCACAATGACAGAACACCGCTTCACATCTTTGAGCGAGGAAGCGTTACATCACACCGGTATTGCAGAGAGATTATTCTGGATCATGTTCATACTTTTATGGGTGCTGTAAGTACAGACTTTCTGTTATGGACGATAATGCGCGGCCACACAGAAGCGTTGAGGTATCGGTCACACTGCAAAGTGAAAATAATCTCCATATGCAAAGGCCTGCTAACTCTTCCAACCTAAATCCTACTAAATATGCCTGGGATACTCTCGACAGATGTGTTGCACAAAGAATCATCCCTCCCCGTACAGTGCAAGAGCTCAAAACCACCTTGAGAAATGAGTGGGATAATACCCCCCAATGATTTCTCAATAGTTTAGGGTAGAGCATGGAGAACAGGTGCAAAATATGCATTAGTTTCCTTGGGCAACCACATCCTACTAAGGTCCATATGTTTGCATCATTCTGACATGAAGATCAATTTTTCATGGCTATTTGGAAATCATCTAAGGAGAGCATCTTTTTTATTTTTAAGTTTTTAATTCTTAGATGGGTGCTATCCATACCATTTTGCACTATAATAAATGCATATCGTCCTTACTAAATATGTATTTAGTTTCATTTCTTCAACCATTGTCTATTCTTAATTATTCCGAAAAACGTAACTGTTCCTTAGCAGTTGACAAGAAGTGTACATTCCGTAAGTTAAAAACAAACTATTACGTTAAAAAAATTTAATACTGGTATACAGCATATATTTCAAACAATTGCTAGTATCAATAACAGTTCAAAATTTGTAAAACTATTTTCTTTTTTTAAGACATTAAATTTGTTAAAATTTTTTTTCTACAGTATTTGATTAACTACCAAGCAAGATAAATACGTACTTATAGGGTGCCAACAAAACGAAGATACACCTTAAATTTTGTATATATCCGATTTTAACATGCTCCATATGTAGCAGTGCTTGTATTCAATGGTATATACATTGTGACTCAGGAAAGCCATTCCTTCAATCATTTCCAGAAACGTTTTCCACATAGTGGAAACCTAGCATAGGAGACATAATTTCCTGCATGTATTCTCGTGTAATTATCCTCAGCAAAAGTAACAAGAAATACATTCGCATTTTTTAAAATAAGTTCAGATGCAAATTATCCTTTTTGAAGAAAGTTTGGGGAAATTTTAATTTTATATTGCTGCTATTAGCTTCTCTTATCAGCTTTAATGCTACTAGCTTCAATTTTACATTAATGCTTATTTAGCTTCCTGTATCTGTATAGATAAGAATAAAGTATGAAAGTTCAACTATCCATGCCACATCCAAGGTTTTCTGAATCGAATATGTAAAATGCAATTATCTGCATTCACAAAAATTCAAATTCTTGTACAGTTTCTAATGATTAGGTGCAAAGTATTTTGATCTATGTTAAATAAAATGAAAAAAAGGTCTTTTTCTGTTTATTTGCTTCTATTATGAGGCAGGTGATAAAATTAATGTTCCGTCAATTAAAGGAAATATTTTGCGATTTTTTTCCCTAAGAAAAGAAAAACGTATAAATATTTACTTTTAAAATATTTGATCATTTTCTTGGAATATTTTTGTGTGGATTTACGTAAATTAATGTGTGTTTTCTTAGCTTGAATGCCTCAAATCTTCCCAAAACGTTTTTGATTAGTATTATAATTCAAAAACAATTTTCTATTTGCCACTCATATTGTAAAAATTACTTTATTCCTTTTTGTTTTTGTAATTTCCAATAAAACTTCAATTAAAAATTTTAACTTTAACGAAAGTTGCATATGTATGTAATATTCGGATATACCACGAGACAGCCGTCGGGCCAGCGGCAGAGCAACCCACCCGTACGTACTAGCGGCAGAACCAAGGAAATTACCTCCGATGCGCGCCTCGCCCACAAACTTTTCACGTACTGAATTTTGAACCCCATGAGGGGAAAACATTCGGATCAGGGACGTTTTAAGACATCTTGAGGCCCTGGGCCACTACGCAAAAGTAGGCCTTTGGACCCTACGCAGAAGTGACCCTGGGACCATTACACAAATTTAGGCACTAGGTCTCTACACAAATATAGGTCCTGGAGCCCTACACAAATGTAAGCTCAATCTATGACCCTTAAAAGTAGACAGTACATAGCCTACATTGTCAAATACTCCGTACTAATAATAACCCTAAGCAAATGAATGTGCATGACTTACAATCGCACAAATCGGCTCGACCTACTGCCGCCTTTTGACTGAATGAGTAATGATGGTAAATAGTGGTAGGCCTTGGCCTATATATGAACAACGGTCATCACATGTAACCAGTTAGCATATTGCCCTAGCATAAGTTCCTAGTTTTTTTTCTTTTTGAGAATACAACCGGAAAAGACAGTTGGAATTATGCGAATCATGATCTTATAAAGGCTGAGTCGAGAACGAGACGAGTCCCCCATGCCTTAAGACGTCCCTGATTCGGACTTTGGCTGGCTAGAGCAGGAGTCGTGTATATTGTGTGTGCAGGTACTTCCTTTTTTTGTTACTATACACTTAACGCATTTTTAATAAAATATATTTTATACAATTCCTCTAATGTGTCCCTTCTCCGTTTGTATTAATTTACATTTATGCCCATCACAGATCTCTGGAAATTTTAGACCTACAAACTTGAACTTTGGCAGGCATTTTCCTTTCGTTGAGTAGAGACACACCGAAAAAACTTTTGCAAAAATGACCCCCCAAGAATTTTTACGAAGTTAGTTAGTTATTATATGTAAGTTAGTTATTTTTTGTTAGTTAGTTAGTTATTATATGTAATAAAGTTCCCTTCCTTGAACTATTTGACTTGCAGACTTGATATGTGGTAAGCATGTTTACTTTGTTGAGTATGTATCGGCTAAGAACGTGTTTTGAGGAAGAAGGTTCCTAAGAGGAATTGCAGGATATTACGAGGGCGCTGTAGATTAAAAAAATACTATTTATGAGCTATTAGACCTACATTTGCAATTCTGCAATCATGTTTCTTTTTTACGGTAGAGATCCGATAAAAATGAAGCCTGAGAAATCAACTTCGAGAGAGTTGTTTCAGAGACGTAAATGATAAATCTACTTCTATTGTAAAGATTCATATCCTATCGTTTTTAAATAAAGAGGCGATAAGAATACTTTTTTAATACAATCAAAATCTTAATGCTAAGACTTAGTTAACAATAACGAAAAAAGAATGTGTGATCTTACAATGCCATGAAATAACCAGCAAAGAGGGTGGGTAACACCTGGAACATACACCCAACTCTTTTTTTTTTTTTTTTACCCGATAAATACGTTCCTTAGAAAACCGTGCAAAAAAAAATCGTGTAAAAAATACATGTGACTTATGGTAAATTAGGAGAAATGTTCCACAATTTAAAAAAAAATCGTGAAAGATGAAAAATATTTCCCCAAAAACCGTGCAAAAAAAGAAATAATAAAATCCATTACATATTTATAAAACAAAAACAATTAATTTTTATAACAAAAAAAATTAAAATTAGTGTACAGTGAAAATTTAGTCTTATACGGACATACAACTTATAAAAATTCAAATTGAAATTAAGAATAAAACTATTAACTATCAACTATTCATCGCTACTTGAAACCAAGTGTGTGCGTTTTTGACGAATTAAATAAAAAATGCTGTCACCAGTAGATGTGTCAAGTATGTCTAGTACAACTGTTGGTTTTGATTCAAATGAATTTCGTTCGTTATTAGCAGGCCCTGCTGGATTTTTTCTTTTTTCGTTACAAAGTTTTATTAGCGGCTGTCTTTTTGGTTTCTCAAGCTGATTATAATAATTCTTGATATCCTGCTACACAAGATTACGTAGAAATTTTAATGCCCGCTCTATGTCAGGATCGTGAGCAATAAAATGTTGTTCCATACTTGTAGCAAATTTCAAGCCCTCTAGAATTAAGTTTGCTGTTAATAGCTGAACTTATCTCCCCTTGACTTCGCCAGTATCGACTTCTTTATTATCATACTATCTGATATACCCGCTCTTCGCATGGGTGAATTGAAAAATTAAACAATACAGATTGAAGGATAAATAAGTTTTTAACGAATTATTTTTTACGTGAATTGCAAATGTAACAACAACAAAAAAATAGCTTTTTGCATATCTTAGCTGAACAAAAAAAAAAAAAAAAAAAAAAAATACATTTGTTAAATTTTAAGTCTGTAGATCTAATAGCTGATAAAAAGGATTTTTCTTTATTTATAAAACTTTTTCTTTGTTTTTTACAACTGTGATAGGGCATCCATCTTATTTACCTGATTTGGCTCCATGCAACATTTTTTTTATTTCCCACAGTTAAATTTTGCTTAAAAGGAACCCATATTATCTCAATTGAAGAGGTTCAGGTAAAAATGGAAAATCTCCTGAAGGGCTTTCCAAAAACTTAGTTCCAAAACTGTTACCAGCAATGGCAGCACCGAATGCAGAAGTGTGTGGATGCTGAAGGGGACTACTTTGAAGTTGATAATGTCACAAAGAAATGATTCTGTAAGTACAATGATTTATTGGACCAATCTCGTTTCTTTTGTGTCATACCTCGTATCACTCAGCTTTCGAGTTCATTCGTTGATTATTTAATGGAACAAAATAATTCCGATAACAATACTTAGGCTCGAAATTGAACTTAAACTGTAGTGTTATTTTTGTTATAACAATTTTGCTTGATGTTTGTGTGATTAGAAATGAATGAATAATTGTATATTTGTCAAATATTTAATTCGTATTTCTTCAAACTCTTAAAGAATTTTCAGGCAGTTAGAAAATGTTTTAACTCTCTAGTATAAATACTATTCTACCTTTATTAATGTGAATTAAGAAACGCATATTTTTTCTGTTGTATTCCAAGATTTTCAAGTCCATCTATATGTTATATGAGATGAAATTGATTATAACATAACTGATAATATATATATAAACTTGCGTACATTCTTTTTGTTCCATCTTATTACCATTAAAATGACTTCATATAATGCCTTCTTAAACATACTTCCCACTAGCTGTATAAAAAAAACAACTTTTAATAAAATCTAGTAATAAATTATGTGTGATAAAAAAATAAAAAAAAAAAATTAAATATAGCATTTAGAAGCGTACTGACATAATTATTCTTAATAATTCAATATACATATATATATATATTAAGGTTAAATGCAATATTGTGTTAGGTACCCATTGTGTTAAATTTATATGAAGGTATCCAATCCTTTAAGTGTTTAGGTCTAAATATAAATCTCAGTGACAAAGATTAAAATAATTCAGAGTTGATACGACAAGATAGTAAGTTCAGCTGTTCCTCGGTATACATCCGCATGGAAACACGTCTACGCTACGGACAAGAATATACTACTCCGTTTTGATTACACTGCTCCGGGTTCGCTCCACTATACGTCTAGAATTCTCCCCCCTTCCTTGCATAACGAGCCTCCGTGGCGCAATCGGCTAGCGCGTTCGGCTGTTAACCGAAAGGTTGGTGGTTCGAGCCCACCCGGGGGCGGTAAATATTTTAAAAACGCTAGTTCTTCGATGACAGGAAATATCTATTTCATAGCTTTATAAAAAAAAATCTAAAATGTAAATATTAAATTATTTTTCAATTCCTACTCTCTCTCTATATTCGTTCTATCTCTTTCTTATATATATATATATATTTTATACATATATTTATTTTGTTCAAATTTTCAATCATTTTAATAAAATACTTCCTATTCATCTAATTAAGTTCAAATATTTTTTTTTTAACTTGTACTTTTGACACTTGATGTTAATATAATTTTTTAAGTTTTAATTAATTTATTAAATTAAATTAATTACCGTTTTTCGACGCCAATTTAGATTCGTCTCCATTGTTGTAACAATGTAACTGTAAAAACAATGACAAAAGTTGGCGCCGAAAACCGGTTTTTTCAGCCAAACTAGCCAAACCGGGTGTGCATTGTTACAACAATGCAGACACACACACAAATCAGGCTTTTTTCAATTCCCCTACTATTAGTTCACTTTCTTTCTATATATATCTATATATATAAAGGAGAAAAGCGACTCACTCACTGACTGACTGACTAATCACGATATCTCCAGAACTATTCAACCTAAGCCTTGAAATTTGGTAGGAATGTTCCTTTCATAGAGTAGAGATCAGCTAAGAACGGATTTTTTTTACGAAATTCCAACCGCAAGGGGCGTTATAAATAATTGTTTCAATTTTTAAACTACTCGACGTACAATCTTGAAAATGGGTAAGCAGATTATTTTCATAGAGTAGAGATCCGCTACAAAATGAGTTTGGTGAAAATCGAGCCCCAAGTGGCGTTACGGGGCGTTATAGATAAATATTTCCATTTTTAAACTATTAGACGTACAGTCTTTATATTTGATAAATAGATTCCTTTCATAGAGTAGAGATCAGCTACAAGATGGGTTTGGGGAAAATAGCCCTCAAGTGGCGTTGCGGGGGATTAAGGGGCGTAATAGATAAATATTTTCGTTTTGAAACTACTTCTTGACCTACCTACTTGAAAATTGGTAGGCATGTTCTTTCATGAAGTAAATATCCGCTACAAAATTTTTTTTGGGAAAATTGACCCCAAGGGGTGTTGCGGGGGGAATAAACAATTATTCCGATTTTTTAACTATTAGATGCAGAGTCTTGAAATTTGGTAAGCAGATTCCTCTCATAAGATAGAGATACGTTACAAAATGCGTTTCGTGAAAATGGACCCAAAAGTGGCGTTACAGATAATTATTTCCAGTTTCAAACTACTAGACGTACAATCTTGAAATATGATAATCAGAATCCTTTCATGGATTAAAGATCACCTATGTAATGCGTTTTGTGAAAATTGACCCCAGGGTGGTGCTGCGGGGACTCAAGGGGCGTTATAGATAATTTTTTCTATTTTTAATTTATTGGATGCACAGTCTTCAAATTTGATAAGCAAATTCCTTTCATAGAGTACAGTTCCCCTGCAAAATGGGTTTTGTGAAAATAGACCCCCAAGTGGCGTTGCGGGGTCTTAAGGGGCGTTATAGACAATTATTCCCAGTTTTAAACTATGAGACGGACAGTCTTGAAATTTCGTAAGCAGATTCCTTTCGTAGTGTAGAGAATCGCTATAAAATGGGTTTCGCGAATATCAACCACCAAGTTTCATTTCGGGAGATTAGGGGCGTAATCGATAAATATTTCCGTTTTTTAACTATTAGGGCTACCTCCTTGAAAATTGGTATGAATGTTCCTTTCATGGGGAATAAAACTCTTCTAACAAAGAGTAAAACGAAAATCGACTCCTAAGGAGGGCTGCGAGGGGTCAAGAGGAGTTATAGAAAAAATTTGAATTGTTAGACCCACATACTCGAAATTTTTTAAGCATGTTTCTCTGGTTGAATAGGGATCAACTAAAAATGTATTTTACGGAAATCAACTTCTGGGGGGAGCAGGGGGTTACTGACAAAAAAATTCCTTCTTTCGAAATACAAGGACTATAATAATGAAATTTGGTTCACATTTTTCTTTTGTTGAATTGAAATCCGCCAAGAACGGTTATTTTGGAAAACGACTCTCAACGGGATTAAGGGGCTACTGATAGTAAAAATTTCGTTTTTTCCCCGTTAGATTTGGCTTGCATGTTTATTTTACAGAGTAGAGATCCACCGAAAATTGGTTTTGCGGGAATCCACTTCATTGTAGTGTTACGAAAATGCAAACATCATTCTATACTTCAATTTCAGAGATTTTTAGAAAATACAAATTTGATGAGTTCTGCCTTTTTTTTTTTATCAAGAGGCGACAGTTACAGCTATAAGTATGTTTTTCAATATAATCGAACTTTTAATGATAGGACTTAGATATTAATAGTTGATATATATAACATCATGAAATACCCAGCGAAGCGGGTGGGTAACGGCTAGTATATATATATAATATCTTGTTCAAATTTTTATACGTTAATAAAATACTTTCTATTCATCCATTCAAAGTAGGAATTGACTTAAAAATTTTTTTTATAGTACTTATGTTTATTTTTTTGGTTAATATAGTATAAATATTCATATACTTACAAAAAAAAAACTTCCTTTACTTTTAATAACCTCTCTTCTCAAATCATTGATGGCGGTACACTGAATAGCTTTAAAAATAATATATATCAATACTTATATACATATATTGTTCGATTTGTAGTATATTCAACAACAGAACTGTTCTAAATATTTTCCCTATAGTTTTATTTTTGCTTCATATTTTTAGTTGATAATTAATTTAGTAAAAATACTTTAAAGTTTTAAATAAAAATTTTGGGATCATTGAATCTCTTAGTCACTTGTTTATTGTTTCGTTCATGATCTATGCATTTTCGAATGTATCCTTAGATATGTTACCTTTTCATTAATATATTTAGAATTTCTACCCATTATATATTCCATAGGATTTCATTTATTATAGTAAACAGAAAGATGTAAGACTGGTTAAACCTCACTTTTTATCAGAAGTTGTCCTCACAGTCAGCAATATTTATTACACTAGCATCCATTTATTTATATTTCCTAAATGCTAGTTATCTTTTTTAATATTCATTTCTGTATTTCAAGTACAGTTTATAAAAAAATTCAGTATCTAGCTAAATATATATACTACATGAAAAATATGTGCGAGATAGGATTCAAAATTTCCCGGACTGAGCTTATAACGTGGAAATTTTTTGCAATAGAGCAACTACAATTACATTTCTGTGTTATGGCATTCCTCCCCTTTTCTAAAAAAAGTTTGCCCCCAATCATGTGGTCGGTGGTTTGCCACGGCGTCGTATTTTGTAGGTGAATGCATTTAGCAGCCAGCGATTAAAAGAAATTGCGTTTGATGAACAGATAATGAATATTAAATATTGTGTTCACTTGTAAAAAGTGCTAAGGAAACTTACGAAATTTTGAAGCAGGTGTGTTTGACTGTGATACATTATCCCGAACGCAAGCTTTTGAGAGCTTAGACGTTTCAGAGACGGCAGGGAAAGTGTCGAAGACGTTTCTGCTGCGGTACCCAAGAATAGGCTTCAAACAATAGCAGAATTAGTTGGGATATCCTCGGCCACATGTCAATGGATACTGACTAAGAATCTTAACCTGCATAGGGAATGCCAACACATCGTTCCCTGCATGTTAAACGAAGACCAATCTGCAGATGAAGATAAAAGTGCATCGTAAGATGAATTGAACGGTATGGCTACATAGATTCCAGAAATGTTTCGACGAACTTTACAAGCTATGGCAAAAGTGTGCTGTTGCTCAAGGGTCTTATTTCGAAGGAGGATGTGTTTCAGCAACTTAACTGGTAATATTTTTTAAGTTATAGACTCAATCCGAGAACTTTTGAATCCTACGTATTATACATAACATAAACCTACTATTGTTATTACCACTCACGTGTTGGCAAGAATAATGCTGTGTAATGAAACCGACATTTGAGGTTATAAAAATTCTATGCATCATTTTCTTTGCTTTCCAAGAACAAGCCTTTTCTTAGTTAAAGCAGCTCCTTGCCTGTGTGCGATTTACATATTATTCCATTTTACTTCAATTAGTAAATTAAAGTATTAGATTACACAATTATTTTTTCTCGAAATTATGGAAATCTATATTATTTATGTAAGTTTATTTAGTAAACTTATATTGCATCACCTATCCAGGAACGTCTTAAGACATGGGCCTCGTCCTCTACTCAGTCTTAATAAGATAATCATTTGAATAATTTCGAAGGTTAAATGTTATTTCCGGTTAAATTCTCTGAAAAACTGGAATTTCCGGACGATATGTCAACTGCTACATGTGATGACTGTCGTCCATGTATAAGCCTAGGTATACCACCGAACACCATCATTACTCATTTAGTCAAATGGTAGCAGTCGATCAAGCCGGTTTGTGCGATTGTAATACACATTTGTTTGCTTCGGGTGTGTAGGAGTATCTGACAACGTATGCTATGCACTGTCTACTGTTATGGGTGGGACCTACATTTGTGTAGGGGGCCCAGGGTCTACTTTTGTGCAAGGGCCTCAAATCCCTGCACCCATCCATTAATGTGATTAGATGATGCAATGCGTACATATATCGGATGGACTATCTATTGAACTCTTTTTAATCCGCATGTTATTTTAAGTTATCAGTTTTGTTTCTTTTTTTATTAAAGTACTTTCTTTTGGTTTAATTCTATTTATAAATTTGGGAAAAAATTTCACAAAAAAAAAAAGTGTTTATATGTATAGAAAAAGTCTAGTATGCTCGTTTGATATGGAGGAGATATAGATTCCTACTTTACTCAGGAGAAATCGGTTAAACAGTTGAATGGCTAAAATGTTGCATAGAAGTGTCACCCCAAATAAGTTGCAATAGAATTGTTTGGAATGAATAGACCAGGGATCAGAAAACTTTCTCGAGATTATAGAGCCAAGTATTAACTGAAAAAAAATAACTGAGGTATCTCAGTCATTTATAAGAATACACACACACAAGAGGGGAGGGGGCGATCACTTAATGTTTTTTATAATATTCAAATGAAGTTTTTACACAAAAATTAACATTTTCCATTCCTTCAAAAACCATCAAAGATATTTTTATTTCTATGGCCCAGTGCCAGAACAACTATTGTCAAAATCTCAAATGTGTTTGATCTCAAAATAAATGAGTTTAGGAGGCATTTTATCTCAATGTTATAAGTAACAAATTCCAAAAATAAACTTTATCAAAAAAGAAAAAAATATGTAGCATTATAATCAATAGCTAAAGCTCATTTTAATTTGCAGGTAAAATTATATTTTCAAGGAATTTGTAACAATTCTCAGAATTGAGCTCATTTTCCTGATTTTGATTACAGTCTATGTTACTTAGCTTTTAAATAATAAGCATTTAAAAAACAGGAAGAGTTGTTGTAATGCAGTAAATTACTTTAAGGTGGGGGGACATTGTGCTTAATCTTTAACCATTTTTAATGTAAATTGCACAAACTTCTGCTTAAAAAAATTACATGTATTTTACTATCTAAGAAATTCTCAAACTTTATATATATATATATATATAGGTCTTTCTTTAAACCATTTTGAACAATAGTTTAAATGTGTGTGTCAAGTTATAACTAATTCCTTCACCCCATATGACCTTTACACTACTTTCATTAGAAAAAACTACGTAAATAAAAAGAGACACGATTTTTTCCCCCCTTCAAAAGAAACCTCTTATCAATAAAAAGTGATCATTGAACATCAAATGTGGTCCAAAATAAAACTAAAACATATTGTTACCCAATGTAAAAGGCATTAAAAATTTAAAAGATTTGGAATTTTTTTCTTAAAAATTATTTTACAATCAGTTCATTGGAAAATCAGGAATGAGCAAATAAACTGTTTAAAAATCATTCTTTTCTCAACATGAATTTTTTAAAATTCCTTTTTCTGCAATTTGTTAAATAAAACATTTAACAAAAAAATTTTCAAGTCGATTCCTACTTTGAATGGATGAATAGGAAGTATTTTATTAATGATTGATAATTTGAATATTATATATATAAAGAGTGAACTAATAGTAGGAATTGAAAAAAGAGCATTATTTGTCTCCATTGTTGTAATAATGCACACCTGGTTTAGCTGAAAAACCGGTTTTCAATGCCAACTTTTGTCATTGTTTTTAGTTACTTTGTTACAACAATGGAGACGAATCTAAGTTGGCGTCAAAAACTGTTAAATTAACCGGTAATTAATGAATTAATATTTGAAAAAACTGTATCAAAATCAAGTAAAAGTTTTAAAAAATGTATTTGAACTTGTGATTGGACGAATAGAAAACATTTTATAAATGACTGAAAATTTGAACAAGATAAATACTTATAAATAGTAGGAATTGAGTTCTTGATTGTTTAAAAATGCACAGGTTCATGGACTTGAACTAGATGTTTCTGTCGGTCAAGTAGGATAAGAAACAGCAACAAAGATTAATAATTAAAATGTTCTCTTATGACATTAACTTTAGAGAGAGAGAATAGTTTCTTCATCAAAATAATGCCAAAACATTCCTGTATTGCGTATCCCCAATTAACACCATTATCTGAAGTTCTGATCAGAATCAAGTTTTGGTACAGGCAAAAATAGAATTCTTTAAATATGAGACAAATGTTAAAAGTAAAAAAAAATAATAATTGATGATTGACTTTTAAGCACACAAATAGAATATGTTCTTTAAAATTCCTTCCGAATTATGACAAAATGACAATTTTCAGACAAAATGTTGTGAACTAAAAAAATCATTTAGTGGCATTAACAGAAAAATATTGTTTTGAAAGTATACATCTGGAAGTCAATCAGGTGCTTTAACATTGAAGTTTTAAAAAATTCAGAAAGTGGAGTTAATCAATTTGACAATTGAAGCATTCATTTATAAGTAATTTTATATTTAAAGTTAAATAAGTTATAATTAGTAAATTGGTATATTTTTTGAAGATGTATTTTACTAACAGAATTAATTACTAAATTATATTAATGGAATTCAATAAAAAATAATCAAAACAAATAATTTTTTTAAAAAATCAATGAATTTTTTTAATACTTTAATTGAAGAGAAAATATAATAAGCTTTGATATTTCACAATTTTATACATAGGCATGCAAAGAGATGTTATATTAAATATATTTAAATAATCTTCAATATTTGTCTAAATTCATCAGAGTATCATATAGTAGTGAATAAATTAACTTTTAATCTAAACAAGTTTTAAAGAAATAGTTCATGACAATTTTTACACTATTATCATATACAAATAACTTTATTTGAATAATATTCAGAATTTCTTAACTACTTTACAATTTAAATAAATTCACCAGGTATTTCAGTTCATTAGATTAATTATTAACAAAAATTCTCTTTCAAATTGTCTCCAAACTCAAATAAAATATTTAGGTTTGTAATCATTCCTGTCATAATAACTGTAACAAGCAGTAGAAGCACCCTCTAATCTTCAGTAGAGGCCAGGTGAGGAGAGAATGTGGTTGCTATGAAAAACTGTCCATGTTCTTTGCCCATTATTTTTATTAATGATATATATTGTCTTTGTGTATAACCAAACCTAAATTAAAACTTTATACACTAAAGGAGACTTCATTGAACCCAACTATGGTTTTAGCACATTTAGTTTAATCTTTGAGATACAACAATCTACAAGTTTCCATATTTTAACTGTATTGTGTTGTATAAAATAAGCCAAATGAGAAGTAGAAAATCAAATTTTATTTTCATGAAAAGTACTAGTAAAATCTATCACATGTGAATCAAGTACAATGCAGCAAGAGCTACAGACTTTGCATACTCACATATACAATTGAAATCAATTTCTAAAATTTGTGTTACTTAAAAGTGCTCATTTTTGCATAAAAACTTAATTTAGTAGATGAAGTATACATATTACAATTCATAAAATTAAATCTTAGATTGCATTTCATTGACCAAGTATTTCAAGATTTTTGTATAAATACAAAATAGATTGGGATACAAAATATTCTAGAGAAAATAATGTTATCTGGTTTTCAATACAAACATACATGTATACCTTAAAAGAAATTAAAATACCTTCCCAGAAAAATGGAATTCTTTATTACTTCATGGAGAAACAATCACTTGTTTCACTGTTACATTGTAGATAGTGGAAATACAAAATATTACTAAAATATGAGCTTTCAAAATATTTTCATTTGGTAAACAATATTATCCACACTACAAGTGAATTTTTAGATCTGATATCCAAGTAGCACCAAAGCTCTTCACAAAAATGGTCAAGGGTTTTATAACAAGATCAAGTATAAAAAGTGACTTTTACATGTTACTTAATGAGATGCAATAGGGATATTTTATGACACAATAAAATTTTCATTTCATTGAATTTTAGAATCGTATAGATTTTTGATACATAAAAATAATTTAATATAAAATACTTATATTCAAGTGATTAACTTTCTAAAAATTGAAACATAACAATGACTAGAAAATCCAATTTTGCAACATGAATACAGACCAAGACCCCCTCCCATACTAGAATTAAATAATTTACAACCCATAATAAAAACTGATTAAAATATGTTATTCAAGATTTGAAGAAAAGCATGAACTCTTCACCGGTACTCATAAATGTGTCTAAGTTGAATGAAAGTTGATGAGAAAGATAAAACAGATGCGCACAGAAACTTAAATAACGTCTCATCTGCAAATACAGCAGATAACGATGAGATTTTTTCTTAAAAAAAATTCTTCCTATACATCTATTTTGCATCCAATAACCACTAGAAGGTTTGGTACAAAAAGAGATTTTTTTACATCTTGATATCATAGGGGTGTTAAACAAATGTTAACTTGCTACTGCTATCAGTATTGCCATTGCAGCTGCTGACAAAGCACCGGAGATTGGTAATGTTAAAACCCAAGCGAAAATGATGGATCTAAATAACTTCCAGTCTACTTCAGATCTAGAGCGAGTCCAGCCCACAAACACAATTGAACCAACTTTGCAATGTGTTGTACTAATCGGAAGACCTATCTTTGAAGCTAAAAGAACTGTTGAAGCTGCTCCAATTTCAATACAGAAGCCACTAAAAAGGAAAAAAAAGTGTTACAAATATGCAAATATACTCAAAATTTATCAAGGTACTCCTACTAAACTCAGTGGCGTAATGTACACCCCTGCAACCCCCTCATCGTGGGGCCCAAAACACGACTGCCTCCAAGTACCTACCCATTGTAAAGTCAAACTTGGGGGCCCAAAACCTGATTTTGCAGAGAGGCCCAAATGTTCTTTATGCCACTGACTAAACTAATACATAATGCAATATATAATACATTGATAAATAAAACAGAAAATTCACCATACTAAGTTACACAAAATTGTTTCTAACATGATTTGGAATCTCTAGGAAAAATTTCACTACAAATCATATAATGAAGTTAGCATCATTCCATGCAAAGCAGCTAACAGTGAAATAAATTTCGTTTTGGATTTTAAAATTCTAGCAATAGGTATGGAGTTAAGCTAAAAACTATGGGGAGATTCAATTATTAATTAGAAATTAATAGTGAATTATAACAATGGAAATATAGACTAATTTAAAAAAAAAATGATTCAATTATCAAAAAAAAAAAATATTTTTGATAACTACAAAAACTAGCGTGTGAATTACGGACGAAAGATGTAAATAGCAAAGAGTAAGCATTGGCATGCTAGTGAACAGAACATGAAACAGATGACACTGAAGCAGTGATATCAATGAGCCATTTTTTTTATTGGTGTTGATCATTCAGTAACTGCAGTTATTGAAACAATTCCAATAGTTATCCGAGGACCTATATTTAGGTATCCAAAGGTTACCCAACCCCATTCATGATAAGCACATTATTACAGTAAACAAGCAGAACCAAAGGGTGACTCTTTCACCTCAGCTATATTAGTGGTTACAGCATCACTTGGCGAGATAATAGTTTCCAGTACTTCTCTATGAGCCAACACTAAATATACACATTTTTGTCCAAGAACCATCCAATCTAGAGGCATGATTAAATATGTACCATGACCATGTCAATCAATGTCTTATAGGCATAACATACTTTTCAAGATAGAATTCAGATTTGCTTTAGAATTAGTGAGTTAATATTAACATTGCACTAATTAGCTACTTAAGGGCTTTTGGCAATGAACCTTGTAAGTTTAAACCATAATCAAATGACAAGGACGACACCTGAGCCTGGCTCTTCTAACTTCTACACCAACCGGAGGATATTTCAGCCTAGACAGATTTAATATGCATCGCCCCTTACTCAGCAAGTCTTCAGGGGAACAAGGTCTGAACTCATGACACACTGGCTACAAGTCTGTTACCTTGACTATTAGGCTACCACAGCCATTGCTCTGGAATTAGATACACATGTACATGTTTTGAAAGAACAAAGCACACACAATTAGTATCATCATCAAACATCATGAATTCAGAAAAGGCAGTTGCTTATGGTGTGGGTTGGAATTTTAAAGGGTCATTGCACCAAAACGTACAGTTCTGTGATGGCCATGCAATATGAGAATGAAGCTCTAGTTGTGAGACAACTCAGCAGCAAAGGGCTAAATTCATGTGATATCATAGTCACATGATAAAAGCAATCATGTGTTTCATTGTTGCCAACTTTTGCTCTTTACAGAAACTTTCTCTTAAAAAGTACATATATGCCATCAATAAAAGCATCCAATTTAAAAATACACATGAAATAAGATTTTTTTTAATAACATTCTTTACCAAATTATGAAATCTGAAGTTTTACAAATAGAAAAACAAGTACAATTAGCTTAACGTCTGTTTTGAATTCAATGGAGAATACATGTTTGACTTTATCATGTGACTGTCATAAATAGAGCCCATTGGTACTAATTTTTCTTCTTGTTGATAATTCCAACCAGATACAGCAAAGGGGTAATGGGTAGCCTAGTGGTTAGAGCATCGGACTCCAGACTGGAAAGCCTGGGTTCGATGCACAATGCCCTTCGAGTACACACGAGTATGTGCTCGTTAAATCAGTGTGTCCGAATGGTGTCACAGTCTATCGTGTTATACAGTGCAAAATCGTACTGTCACCTTCATGGGGCTCAAAGCTTAGGCTAACGACAGGCGTAAAATTCTAGCCCTTAGCCGAGATGAATTTCGTGGACCTTGATATGATGTTACTGTCGATCAACAACAGCAACAACATAAGCTACAGATACAGCAAAGAAGGCATACAATTTGGCACTTCCCCTCTACTAATCACTCTTTATTTGACACCTATCAACCTGACTCCTAGCAGTCAGCCATCAAAAGATTCAAATTGTCCAAAATCAAAATCTCAATGATACATTAGACACAATCATCTACTTTGATTAGAAAATCAAACCAAGACAAATTTTAGGCAAACCACATACAGAAACCTCTTCTTATCAATAAACAGACATTCTAAACATATCATTCAAGTACAAACTATTTTCATTCACAACACAGAAAGATAATAGGAATCATGTAATTATTAAATGGTCCCTCCCTTTGAAACTACCATGGTACACATCCTCAGATTGCCCAGTTAGTTCTCTAGTAATCTTGTAAATTTTGCTCCCTTCTTTTAGATTTAGACCATTTTGTTGATTCCCAGTTAAACAGTTTCAAAAGTCAGCTAATACAATGCATGTCACCTCCACTTGCTTCACCTCAATTGCCCTGCCCTTGCATTTCAGCTGCAGGTTCTTTATTCCATGTGGTTGTTTTCTTTTTGTTAGCATAACTAATATTTACTCGGAATTGCTTCTTTCAACACTTCATATAAAGAAAAGGAGGCTTTACACAGCTATGCATTCATTTTAATTATTTATACTTATTTTGCAAGACATTGTTTACAGATGCAAGTTATTTTTTATAATTTATTTTACTTGTTATATGAGGTACTCTTTCAAGTGAGGTTCCACAGTAAAAGTAAATAAATCATAAATGAAAAACTATTCTCCAAAGCACTGAAACTAAAGATGTTGCTAAATGATGCTGAAATGTATGTGTGGCGAGCATATTTCTTACACTATAAAGCTATTTTTAAGTAATTTTTTTTAAAAAAAAGCTTGATACAAACAAATACTCAGAAATTCAAATTGATACTAAAACAATCCTATAAACATTTTGTATATCACAACAGCTAAATACACATATTTGAAGCATAAGATAGATAAAAGGTAGGATTCAAAAGCTTAAGTGTTGTGGTCACCTATTACAAAAAAATATGCAGTTAAAGTTACCTTCTTCCCTTTTTGTTCAAGGTGGTTTCACTTACATTACCTGGCTGAACAGTGCATGCATTTCTTTCTGTGATCTAAGAAACATGGATTTACATGAACACTATAACATTAAGTTTTAGGAAAAACACCCACAGGGACTTAACAAATGTTAAGAAAGATGTTCAAATGATATTGCCATTTTAAAGCAGGCTGATAATGAATAATAAAAAGAAAATTCAGATTGAGATGTTTTTGTTTCATGGAATTGTTTCTTATAAATTTATTCCCCAAGAGCAGAATAGCTAACATAAAGAGCGCTATCTAGATATTTATGTTGTTTGAGAAATTCTACTATAGATAAACAGCCTTAGACATAGCAAAGTGAACAATAGTAACTTCTGGCCCCTGCACATTGGACCTAAACAGTCTTCCAGATTTTTTTTTATCAAACTGAAGTGTTTCCACATTCCACTTGTTCAAAGGACATAGCACTATGTGACTTCTGTTTATTTCTATTAATGAAACAAAACCTGCATTTGTGATCAGAAAAGGTTATAGTAGAATGTACAAAAAAAGTAGAATTTTTACAAAACTCACAACTTTTTAAAAATGAAATGGATTTAAATGTTCTAATATTGATAATTGCCTTCTTAACTGTGATAGCAAAATTATATGTACCGTAATTTCGCACGTATAGTCCGCAGACACGATTTTATATAAAAAAAATTTCAAAAGTCGTCAGATAGTCTGCGAACTATACGTCCGAAATTACGTTATTTTAATACGGCAATGTTAATGTATTTTAGAAACAAAGAACTAAGTATAAATAGAAAAAAAGTACTTCCTTACTAATATACCTTCAGAAATAAAACGCTAAATACAAATAAAAAACAGTGCTTACTAATTAATCATATATTAATTAATCACACATTCTACTACATTAACGAAAACCTTCTAAGTCCGATTCATCGGTATCAGAATTAAACAGTTCTAATATATTTTCGGGAAGAGTGTTCGAAAGTTCATTTTCAGCATCACTATCTTCACTGTCAGTGACTTCCTCGCTTTCACTAACAATCCCGGCTTTTATAAATCCCGATCATCGGCAGTTCACGACAGCGTGTTTTTTAAATTTCAATGATTTTAACCGTGAACAACCAGCGTATTATCCGCACTGGTGGATAGTCCGCAGCTTCAAAAATTCGCATTTTAAACACAGATAGTCCGCGGACTATACGCGCAAAATAACGGTAATCTGAAGTTGTTGAAAGTAACATAAGCTTTTCGATTCAATTAATAATTTTTTTAAATACAAGATCATGAAAAATACAAATATAATTAAGAGCAGTAAAGGTAGAAATAAAAGAGTTTCAATGAAAAATAAGAGAAAGCTCCAATAATTTACTACTTAAAAAGATGCATTGATTTTTCCGACAAATTTCAAAACTTGAATCCTGCATCATAAATTTATTAAATTTTTTTTTTTCATTAACCGTACATCAAAAAAGTAGACAAAAATAAAACAAAAACCTGATGAAACATTAATAGTCAAAATGTTTATTATTTAAAAATTTGTAAAAGCCTGGTTTTTTTTTTTAAATCAATAGCCCACAAGTAATTACATAACTGAAAGAATAGATTTTACATACCTAGAGGGAGTAATTTGAGTTAAATTTTCTCCAATGGTACGAATGACTTTCTGACCCCACACCCACAAACCAACGCTGATTCCCAAACCACCAAACAACATGATCCAAAATGGCGACTCTTCATTTTGAGCAACATTCCCATCCTGATAAATTGACCATATTGCTATTACTGGTCCAATGGCATTGCTATAAAAAAATTAAATGATTTAACATACATTAAACAAAAACAACAAAATATTAAATCTATTGTTAAAAAAAATAAAAACATAGTGGCAGACAGAAAACCTGTAACAGTGTGCAAATAAAGCGTTCTATGTAAAGATGACACTTAAAATAAATTTAAGAATTAATTTGCACATAATGTTTAATGGAACCCTTAATTATTCAGAGTACAATCCAAAAGGGGAAAATGCAATATTTAATCAAAACTTGAAATGGAGAGATTGAAACAAATGCTGAAATAAATAAATTTTACATAAATGTAGTAGATAATCCACTGAGCAGCAATGACCGCCTAGAAACATGCTAACTGCTAATTCACAGCACCAAACCTTAATAATACTTCCCTGCAATTTAATCAATAAACACAATGAAGTAAAAGTCGGTTTTTGGAAAAAAGGTACAAATCAACTAAAAAGAACTGACAAAAAAAAATTACTGATCATATTAAGAACCTCATCCAGGTATACTAAAATGTACAAATGAAGCAAAATTGTATATAAATCAGATTCTGTCTGATACAGTAATGAATGTTATTAAAAATGAATTTTTCAGCAAATTTAAAAGTATCCTGAATAACTAGCTTTAGGTACTCCATTAAGATGTATCACTAAACATAAACATTCGCAATTCCAGTAATAAATTGCAGCCATACAACCCCTTTGTTGGACGTTCTTCCCCAGACTACTTGGCTATTCAGAATTTTACAGGCATAAATACACAGTTTAGATGTGACATTTTTCATTTCCAAATAAGCCGCTTACTATCCAATGCAAAAAGTTGAATTTGGATTACTCAAAAAAAAAAAAAGATTCCTTCATTAAGACCTAGACCCTATAGTTTTTTTGTTTTTTTTTTGCTCAATCAAGTTACTTTTATTTTTTGTAAGTATAGGCTTTTTCTTGGAATGATAAGCATACCGACTGAATTCTGCTAGCTGTCTTCTTTACCTATATTTACATTTGGCGAGGCATTCTTAAACTTTTAAATCAGAATCATTTGTAAGACAACAAGACTCATTAATTTAATAAAGTTATCTTCAAACATATTGTAGTTTCTCTTTTGGCCCTCCTCCAAACATCATTTTCATGCTTTAAGTTAAAAGACATGGATAAATACAAATTATGTGTTAAGCCTAAAAATGTCTTAATAATACAGAAATTGAACAATCAATTGTGTATGTTCTTAAACAGTTCACTGGCAGTAACCTTCCAACAAATCATTTTAAGAGGTGTTTTATCTCTATGTTAATGTAGAAAAAAGCTCAAGTTGTTTGAAAGTAGGAAAATGCAAATACAATGGTATAACTATATTTTTACTGTTTTTATTCATATTTTATTAGTGCATAGCATGAAATGAATATTTGAAAGAGGTGAAAAAGGCTCTCTCCTTTTGCTTATATTCTTTAGAATATTCATTGCAGCTAAAATTTGATAATTTACATTACTACAAAATATATTATTCTGAATTTCCAATTATAATTTTGTTTATAAATTTACCTGAAAAATTGTTCTACTCTGATTTAACTTTGAAGAATGTTAATCAAATTATAGCACACTGTATAAGGAAAGGTACATTTTTCTCAAGTTAAGGGGGGGGGGGTTATATATCATAAGAAGAGTCCAGGAATTTGTGTCTACATGCTATTTTTACAGTAACATTGTTGCAAGACTGCTTCTACTAACCAGATTCATCCTGGCTCCCTCTGGTGAAAATAAGAGCAATGAAATTTTTTAAAAAAATAATGATGCTTGAAAATTATATGAAGTTTTAACTGCATAAAACAAAACATGCTCAAAGCAGCTAGCTCTGTAGGATTATTTTTAGTACAGAGTAAATTTTGTTTTTAAAATCCCATTGAAAATCCCACAAATAAATGCATAGTTAAATATTTTATAGTAATAAAATTTCTTTTACTTAAAAACAAAATGAAATGGTAAAAAAAGGAAAAAATTTATTGTGCAGCTCTTAATTCTTATGCAAATTTCCTTATCAAAATTTTAATAAAAATTCTTCAAAATATATAAGAATCACCAAATTAACATGAAAAACAATTTTAAAAAAGCAAAACATTCCTTCTCCTTTTTCAGTATTTTATATTCTTATTGAAAAAACAACCTAATTCATGTATCATCAAGTCTTTGACATTCCTTTTCTTAAGAAAATTTTCTAATGCAAGAATAAAATATCCAAATAATTTTGAATAATATTATAAGAATATACCTGTTGTTAAAACATCTTTATGGTTACTCCTCTAATCTCATTAAAAACTAAATATTAAGTTAAAAAGAGCCAAACACACATTAATATAACTTTAGGAATAATAATAATATATAAACCTAAAACATAAGCACCCCCCCCCAAACTAATTTAATTTTACTACAATTTTTTAGTTTATCTCCTCATAAATGACATAAGATTTAAAGTATTCTATTTCTTGATTTAAAAATATATCTTCCTCGTATTACTTTTAGAATTTATTGAAACAAATCAATTTTTTTACCAATTATTTAAATGTTGCAGCAAAAAGCACAATCTACAAAAGATTAATGACACAAAAAAGTTACAAAAGTTTAAATTGCCCTTAACACTAACATCAAAATTTAAAAGCAGCACATTGAATTTGAAGACACACATTTTAAAATTTCTGCTACCCAGTTAGCAACAAAATGATGTGTACAAAATTTTTATATTTCTGAACATGCCTTCAGACTTTATGTTACTATGAAACAAAGTTTTTTGAAACTTAAAGCAAAAAGTCAATGGCTTGCAAAAATAAGTTTGTAAAAGTTCCAATAAATAATCATCCCAGCATACTTTGCACCAATTGCAAAGGAAAAAAAATAATGAATTCAATGTCATACTAATAAAAGACAAGGGCTTATAGAATTCCAAAATCTGTAATTACACAAGAGTTTTCTCCTCACAAAGCATTTCAATGATGTTTTTTCATAGATAAATTGCTCTTTCATATAAATACATCAATATTAACCCCTTGCCTCTCGCTCCCACGGGGTGAAATTTCCCCCTCTATTCCTCGTGCCCATGATATTTCCGGGCTTGAGTGTTGAAAAGTAATTTGACATAAACACTTGAAACAATTTCTTAAGCCTGGAGTATTGTTTTTTTTTTCTTAATCTATACACCAGATGGCAGCACCAAATAACTTTTAACATGTTTAGCGATAATTATTTATTTTTTTAACTAAATGTCTGCACAACAAACATATATATTAGCGATATCTTTGGTCAAGTCCTTTGTTGCGCTCTTCGTAAAAACACTTAGGTAAAAATTCTGGAAAAAAACTGATAAAAAATACATATATTTTTTGATATTGTATACATTATACAGTTAGAGTCAGGAAGTAAATCGGATTATACTTTTAGTACCTTTTTGTCACTGACTACGATAAAAATACTGAAGCAGTAGGCATTGTAGACCAATTTGTTGGAGATTATACTATTGCTCGAAAACGAGGTAAGAAGTACTATAAGAAAACACTTTTTTATTTGTTAGATAAAACTATTTTGAATTACTACCTTATTTACAAAAAGTAAGGAGGCGAAAAATCACATTTGATGTTCGTTTATCTTTAGTAAATGAACTTATTGAAAAGTATTCTATATCAGAAACCACTGCAAAAAGAGGCCGGCCGAATTTGGAGAATAAACCCAACCATTTGATTAAAAGACATTTTATTAGACAGATACCTCCAACTGCTAAGAAGTGGCAACCATCAAGAGAATGCAAAGTTTGTTGTTCCAAAACAGATTAAAGCAATAAGAGATGCAGAAAGGAAACTCGGTACTACTGTCCAGTTTGCGATTTTAGCCTTTGCATCTCATGTTTTGAAATTTATCTCACAAAAAAAACTACTAATGCTTATTTATATTATGCAAAAGTGTACTAAAATTCATTTAATGCTTAAAACACGTGTTTTTTAAAAATTTTCTTCCTTTGTTGGAAAGCCAACATTCAGTGATTATAACCCTAAATGTTTGCTTTACTTAAAAAATTAAATTTCCTATTTCAAGCTAAAAATTAATCCAAAAATTAAAAATGAATACATATATTGAATATGTACTTAATGTTATATTATTTTCTTGAATAAAAAAAAATAGGCACTTTTAGAAACATTTTCTTCAAAATTCTCCGATCGTTAAGGAGTTAAAATAAAATATTGCATCCAGTTACATAGAGTTAGGTGCAAGACATGCCATTCTGAAACTATTTCTCATAAAAGACTTTTAAAAGGCCACTGAATGGGAAGAATATTTGAACATATATGCAAAATGAAGCACTTAACTACAAATTACATTTGTTTTTGAAGTTCATTTATGTTCAAGAAAGGGAAGTAGGAGCATAATAAGTAAAAACTGTAATACAATAATGATTTTATTTCACTTGTAAAGCTTTTTGAAGCCGATTGATTTAATTTAAGTACAAATTGCATTTAACACAAGAGATTATGAACCCATACTCATACCCTACCTTTACATGTATCTCATCTTAGTACATTGTTTTCTTCAGGTTAGTATGAAATGGTTAAAATTTATAAAATGCAGCAATTTGATATCAAAATATTTACAACATCACCACCCCTTTACACATTTTTGTCCTTTAATATTTCAACATAAATAGTTTCCCTAGTACTTACAAACAAATGTATACAATAGGTATTGCAAAATTAAGACCATGAATTTCTATATTACCTAACATCATTTGCTCCATGGGCAAATGAAGCAAAAATAGCAGTTAAGATTTGCGATGATGCAAAAACACGAGAAATTTCTGGACTTTCAATTTCTGACAAAGGTGAGGGTAACTGTTCTTTTTCCTGTAAAAGTAAAACGATAACTTGTAGTAAACATTTATCATAAAACTCATAAAATTTTTTAACATCTACATAAGACAAAAAATTTATCACAGGCATTACTTAGTTTCCTATTTTCCAGTTTTTTAACAAACTTTTCCTGCTATAAGGAAAAAGTTTGAAAAGTTCATCCTAACTTCTACATTCATTACATTTCAAATTTCAAGCATAAAAAAATTAATTTATTGAAACTTTCAAATTATTTTTGACAACTGAAAAATTCTACTTCTTAAGCATAATGAAATATTAAAAATAAAATAAAGAACCAAATTTCCTTAATGTTTTCAATTCATATATTTTCTCAATAATTAATTATTTCGAATAAATACTTAAAAATTACTTTAAAATAAAAAAAATATTTTTATTTCAATTGGAACAGATATTTTTACAGGTATTTTAAAATTTTCAATCAAAAATCTATCATTTAATATAACAATGTCTAAAAAGAATGAAATAAATACAATATGTATACAAATAATTAAAAATTATAAAAGATTATGAACAAAAACATAATTAGTAGCACTAAATTTATAAAATATTGAAACCTGCTTACCTATACAATACTTGACTTGTTCTCTAAATACAACATTTAATAAATTGTAAAAAGCAACTGCCACAATTAATATTCATCTTATAACTAAGAAATAATAATTGCTACATGCTTTCATAATTTTGAAAAGGTATTAGACACACAAGCAAGACTTATAGTGAAAACAAACACTATAACCTAAATAAACAGTTATCACAAAAGTTTTAATATTTGTTGGAAAATAATGCTCAAGAATACAATCAAAATCTATAATTGTATAATCATGATATAAATATATGTAAAGGTTTTATGAAAGTCATAGCTTACTTAAGTACCATATCTCAAAGTTATTCTTATATGCAACTCATACATTTAAATTAATTATAAATTAAGTAGCCCAAAACATTCCATTTAGCCTTTCAGAATTGCAATTTCTATTCGCAAGAATATGGCCACTCAGTTTCCATGGAAATATAAGCAATTTGAATCTGAATGCTGTTTTTCAATCACAGAATATTAGTAACTGAACAATAGCAGATGAGTTTATAAGAATACTGGAAAGCAATAAGACTGAAATTTCAATTAATAAAATAGTAAAAGGCCAAAAGTTTCACTGAATATTAAGACAAATATTATAGGCAGTGGCTTATAGTACTTCACGAGATAAGTAAAACAACTTTTTATAGACAACAAGATATTTTATGTGCATTTGTTCAGCTATTTAATTCCGAAAGGTCGACAAAATCTTAAACAGGTTAAATAAAATTCTCCACATCTTTCTCAGTAAATCAAATGGAACACAGAATAAGATTCATGACATATATGATTTATGAGAGTTGCATGTTTCAATACAAAATTCATATTTTAAGCAAAATATTTTACCACTATATACTTCTATAAAAGTCTGAAATTAGATTAATGATTATTCAAAACCTGACATCAAAAAACTATCATGTAAAATACCATGTAGAATATTTTCTTCAAAGAACCCATATCTCCTAAGATACAGAAACATCAATAATTCATAATGCATCTCCATTACATTATAATACTGATTATATTGTAATTCTGATTCTTTTCCAACAAACTTTAAAACTTCTGCAATCAATTATTCAATTTATAATTAAATTGATCTATGGCATTTGAAAGCTACATTACAAAGGGAAAAATACCAATAAAAAATTAAAATGCATTTAAAATAAAATATAACATTCAAGCACTTTCAATTTATTAACATTAAAGTTTGTAAGACTGCTTGGAAGATAAAAAACATTGTTTTGTCAATGTTAATAGTCCCTCGCCACATAAAATCTCTTAAAACAAAATGTCTCGAAGCATTTGCTCATAAATCAATATGCAAATTTCAAATTCATTTTTAAAAAACTTGTTTCTAAAGAGAAAGTGCTTGAATGTATATTAGAGTCCATATTGCATCACTTACAATTTTTTTACTTAGGTCTTCCTCAATGGTAGAAACAGATGTATTATTACTTGTAGTCATATCTAAGCTATAACTACTTGATACTTTTCCCATAGGAATTTCATGTCCTGTTTAAAACAAATTAAAAAAAGTCTCACTACACAAACATACAAATTTTTAAGACAGTTATGAAGACAGCACTGTACAGGACACCAACATTCATTAAAGTGTTCACATTAAAAAAATCATTATTAGACTAAAACAAAAATTATAAAGATTAATAACCTTACCATTTCCTTCGAATCCTGGATTTTCAGCTTCTGGATATGGAATCTTCGAAGGTACTTTAAAGAAATATAATGTATAATTAATAAACTATGGAATGGTTATATGTATATGAATTATAATAAACAGCTTCAGAAAGAAAACACACAAAAAGTATAACATTAAGTCAAATGTTTAACTTTTAAAAAATGTCTCTAAAAAAAAAAAGAATATATAACTTTCCAAACAATTCAGTATATTTAATATAAAACAGTATGCAGGAAAACATTAAATGACAATTTTTCAATAAGCTAGCATTCTAAAAGCTTTTTAAAAAAATCACATTTTAATCAAAGGTATTTCAATAAAAAAAAAATTTTAAAAACAGATTTTAAAATTTTTAATGAAATTGCCAATCAAATACATTTCAACCAGTAAATGAAACCCTCACAAAAGTTAAAGTAAAACTTACAGTCATCTCTATCAATTTGATTTTCACTATTTTCGCTATCACCCATGCCTAAAAATAAGAAAATAAATTTTGTCATACAGAGAAAATTCTGTTGCACTTATTACATAAGCTGTCAAATATATTTACTAAAATATTAAAGAAATGTTTCACTTTTAGAATAGAATTAAACAAATGTTCAAATTATTTCACATGCACACTTACTAGAAAGTGAATGTTGTAGGTAAGGCACAAGAAAATACCATACACAAATTCCAAATACTATGCCACAAGCACCAGCTATCAGCAAAACTCCCCACGCAGGCAAAGTATCAAATAAAAGATCTAAATATTAGGAAAAAAAGCAAATTTATCAGACAAATTTTTTAATGCATACGTTTTCAAAAACAAGAAAGTTTCAAATAAATAAATTTTTTAAATCATTTAAATATTTGTAGGCAATTCAAAGTTAAAGAACATATATTTTGAAAAGAAATGCACATAAACAAACAAAATTTTGAACATATATTTACACAAATGCAGACAATTTAATATTTCTGAAAAATTTCTTCTGTTTAGAAGATATAAACACAGAGCAATAATAATTAAATAACCACAACATTATTTGCTCTTATAAATTTAAAAAACATTTTTAGGTGCATGAGTACAATCTAACAAAAAGAAAAGTGTACTTAGGTCAGTATTTCAGTAAAATATTTTAAACGCTAAGTAATATATTTAAATCAAGAAATAAAACGAGAGTTCTTACAATGTGGTCCATTATGAATGACTGAAAATAAATTGATGAAAATAGTTATTCCCCAGCAGAATGGCATAGCATTATATGCTCTTTCAGCAGCATTATCCTGTATATAATAAAAATTTAATCATTTAATAAACTGATTAGGTTAACTTTTGAAAATTTTCAAATAAAAAACAAACTTTTTTAGCTTAAGTAAAATAGAAATAAAATGACAAACACATATAATAGATTTGACCAGATATAACAGTCAAGTTAAAAATCAAATAAAAAAATGTGTACATTTGAAGCTTACAAATATTTTTTTTAAATTAATAATCAAAAGAAAGTCTTGAACAATTTTTCAGGTGGAAAATAAACTAAATACAAATATAAGAAACTACACATAAGAAACTACTTTTGAGTATAAAATTTTCTCAGAAAATACAATTTCAATATTTAATAAAATAATCTCAGGCATTCTTATTTTCTATATACAGAAACAAAATATTAAGTTCATGTTTTATTCACTCACTTATTAAATTAACAATTCTTTTAAGAATTGTTAATTTTATCATTTGAAGGCTAGAAAACAATATGACACTCCCCTATAATAATTTAATATGTAAAAAACCAATGTGTTTCTTTTCTAGAAACCCATATCAGATCTATCTGACATTTACAACGTTTCCATAATTTCAATGAAATAAAAAGTAAACACTACTGAAATAAACCAAGTTTTAACTAGAGTATATATTTCATAAATTGAACATTTATCACTTAACCAAAGAGAGCGCAATGACTGAATGGGAAGACAAAATTTTGAGGATGGAAACAACAAAAAATCGTTCAAAATATGTCACCTTATTCAATTAAAAAGTCCTCTTACATAAGCAATGAGATACTTATTCTAACTAATTTCAGATCAAAAGATCAGACTGAACCCTAAATTCTATTATACAGAAGACAGAGCATCTGCTACAAACAGCATTTTAGAATAAATATATTGTATTGTTCTGAGCACATATAACCAGCCTTCACAAGTTCTGTCAAGTTGAAATTAAAATATATTTGGTTAATACAAAATTCCTTCCAAGTTGACTTACAAGGTTAATACTATCTAAATGTTTACATGAGAGTGAACATGTTATAAACAGCATAATTGATACACGACAATAATAAAGGACCTATTGATTGATATTTGGTAAAAAGGTCACAATTTATTGTTAATTTACTCTTAAATTTATAGAAGTATATATAATTGGAAAAAAGATAGTCTAGCAGCAAAGCACAAAACATTTTATTCAAAAATTATGCAAATTTGAGTTTAAGACACGGGACTTAATTTTTGAATGGATACTACCTCGGGAAGAAGTAAACTATTTTTTTAAAACCAAGGGGGAGGTGGTTCCACAATTGATTTTAAAACCACATACTCAAGTACAGAGAAAATTAAAATATTACTTAAAACATCTAGTGTGAGAAATTTTTAAAACAGAGAAATCATATCAAATTACTAATAATCTACTAAGGCTTTATTCCATTAGTATTTAAAATGAAGTACCAGTATACTTGAAAATTAAACAGTATACTGATTATTTAGATGAACATTAGCTTAAACTTACAATTAAGTGTAATGCATATTTAAGTACTCATGCAAGATTTAATTAGTTTACAGAGATTACCAAAAATCACCACACACACATTCCTTACAAATGTATTCGAAGACATTACCCCAAAATTAATCTGCAAAAACAACAACAAAATACAAACAATATGAACCACTCAAAGACTTAAGTATTTGCTATAAAAACTTACTCTTTTGAGAATATAATTCTTAAGCACTAAATAGATTGCTGAAGAAATAATGCCAGACAGCACTGGAGATAGAAACCAGGAAGTCACTGAAATTTGAAAGGAAAAAAATTATATGCATTTAAAGAGTACACCTTTAAGAGAATTTATATTTATAGTGACCTATGTCCACCAGGTATAAGTCTACATTTGAAAAGATGTTTTTATGCAGTTTCACATGATGTATTTTTGCATAATTGTCCTTAGGCTCTAAATATAAATTATACAGATGCAAACTTTTAAAGAACAATATTAAAAATATAAAATAAACTGGTTATTTAATCTACATTTTCCCCTTATAAAACATAATTAAAGTATCTCCATAAAGTGTACAGAGGAAATATTTTACAATAAATAAAATAAATTTATAACCTCTCTGCTGTTTTTAAAACATCCAATTTTCCTTAACTAAAAAAATATTTATACTTTGCTGTTGATACTGCTTTCAAATTTTATTAGATATAAATAAATAGGAAGATTAAAAATTTAATTATTAAAACTTGAATTCTCAATGTAAAAAAGAATGCATGACCAAAATTTTCACTCATTCACACACACAGATTATACAAATATTACACTTTTCATGAATAATATCCATTTATCTTATAGTTTGAGACTTACAATACTATTTTAAAAGAAAAGTGAAGTCTTTCAAACAAAATTTAATGCTACGCTTGACAACATAAAGGCTTACAAATTGATATAAAAATCATAATTTATGTGTGTGACAATCACATATTTAAAATTTGATATTTAACTATGTAATTCAATATTGTATACAATTTAAATTGCCTGTCAATTACATTAAGCAATGTAGCTGATAAAGTTAAAAATAATTCTAATATCTTTGAGGTAAAAATTTGTTAAAAATTAAATATAAGATCAGGTGTCTGAAGAGTAATTTAAAACGTGTTAAAATTTTAATGTTTTATTTTAAATTAACACATGATCACATTACAATATTAAAAAAAATAACAAATAAGGATGCTATAAGTATATGTATGAGACCCAGTAAATATATTTCTATTGGATAATTAGCCTCTATAATGTCAAATGCATTTAAATGGCACATCAAAGCATTATTTAAGACAGAGGTGCACAACCTTTTTAGGATGAGGGGCCAAAAAAATTAATAGGATCATATCGAGGGCCAAAGTATTACGCGACAGCAAATATGCTATAAACGGGAAGCACTGTTTTATGATAATACGCATTTATCACAATAATTACTTATTTTACACATGTACACATTATACCATTGATTAAATGGATGAAACACAGACTTTCAGAATGATTAAAATACTTTAGCTCAAAGGAATATTCCTGCTAAAAGGTGGCAAGCTAACACAATTAAAATTTTTTTTAAAAAATTAGCACTTAAAATTTGTAAAATTTAATGAGATGTCTGCGACTGAATATTTGAAATTGATTTTTCATCAGGCTTAAGACTTGTTGTGGCAATAAGTGGAACAGGTGAAAGGTTCTCATCTGCTATTCTATTACTTATTTTTGATTTGTTTAAATTCATTAGTGAGACAAATGCAAGTGCTGCCGAAGAAAGTGGCACATGTAGCTACATTTTGCTATAAGCACGAAAATTCATCAGGTAAGTTTTTATAAAATTCTAATATCGATTTTTCTTTGAATTGGTTTTTGATAACATCAGATTTCTGTAAATCGATTAAGGTCAACTGCACACTCTCGTCTACTAGCTTTATATCAACAGAAAATAGAAAAGAAAAGACAAGTTTTTGTTTGGCACTTTTTTAAACCTAAAAATTGATCATCAAATGCATTGCACAAGATTTGAATTTGTTCGTCATGTGTAGAAATTTTTCATGCATTTCTTGGCAGTAGGGAAAGTGTGCAAAATTCTTAGCTTTCAGCTGGTTTTGAAATAAACATAATTTTTGTTTAAATGCCTTTACGTTATTTATCAATTGAAAAATGAATTGGTTTTTCCTTGTAGCTTTGTGTTTAAGTCATTCAAATGGCCTGTTATGTCTGTGAGAAGTGGCTGCGGCAGCTAAGTGGTCAAGGTATCGGATCATGGCTAGCGTGTCATGAGTTCGAGCCCAGTACCACTGAAGACCTGCCATGTAGGGAAGCGATGCACGTTAAATCTGTCGAGAGCTCAAACGTCCTCCCGTTGGTGTAGTAGTTAGAAACGGGGTGCCAGCTCATGTGTCGTCCGCGTCACTTGACCATGGTTCAAAATTATGTGGTCTGTCGCCAAAAGCCCTTGTGTAGCTGAATATTCACTCATGTCTGTGAGAAAGGCTAAATCACACTGGAAATTTGCTTCTTTTAACCTTCTAATATTTTTACCACAGTCACTTAGATGGGTAACAATTTTCTCAAATAGTTCCATAAAACGCTTTATGGCAACTACTCAGCAGAGAGCCATCTGACTTCTGTGTAATAAAGAATATCAGAAGGCAGCTCATCAAAATCTTTTTAAAATTCTTTAAATTTCCCATGTATGAGGGCATTACTACGAATAAAGTGAATTGCTTCAGATACACACTGCTTTAAGGTTGCAAATCCTTAATTCTTTACCACATAAATTCTCTTGATGAATCATGTAATGAAGCTGCAACAGTTCTACACCACAATGGGCAAGGCATTCTTTTAGCAGCATAACGATTCCAATTTTCGTGCCAATTATTGATTTTGCTCCATTGATTTGTGGTAATGCTAACACAATTTTTCATGTTTAAGGAACCTGCATCGCACAGTTGTATTAAACTGGAAAGAAGTTCACTTCCAGTTGTTTGCCCCTTCATGGGAAAAATTCCAAGAAGTTCTTCTGTAACACAAATATTTTTATCAATTACACGAACAAACCCAAGCAATTGGCTAACTGATGTTCGATCTATAGATTCATCAAAAGCTTAAAAATATACAAAGTTTGAAGCGGCTGATTTTACTTGATTTTCAATGTCCTCATTCAACTGTTGAATTCTTCTTTGAATAGTCATTCTATTTAAGCTTATATTTTAAAATTTCCTTTTTGCTTAAGGACAAAGTTTTTCAGATGCAATTAACAAACACATTTTAACAAAATTAACATCTGTGAATGGCCGACCTTCAGCGACACCTAAGCTCACTTCCGCATATAAATTCAAGTTAATTGTACATTTTTGAAAAAAAATTGCTTGACAACTAAAAGTTTTTAGAGTTTTTCGATTTTTTGCAATCATTCATAATCCTTTCATAGACGTAAAATGTTTTTGCTTTGTTTCATAATGCCGCTTTATGTTATACTCATTTGCCACAGCAATTTTGTAACTACATATTAAACACATGACAGTATCATTGTAATCATAGTATGACAGTATTTATCTGTCCTTGCATCTTGAAATTCCCGACTTTGAAAATCATCTTTTTCTCTCTCATTAAGTAAAATATTTGAAATGGCTTTATAAATAAATGATACAAGACTAAAAATGCAAAATCAACAAAGAACATCAGATTCGTTCTGTGACAGCGATTTTAACATTCCCAATCTACTAGCAAAACCACAGTTTGCTTATTGGTAACCCGCACCATGAAGAAAAACGTGAGTTCAATAGGTCCTTTTAATTGGCTTAGCATAATTTCGAATCAAGACTGTCCCAGCACGCGTGCGTGAATACGTATTTGTTTTTCGACCTTCTCTGCATCCAGACCATGCGATGGAAGAAATAACGGCTTCTGGTGATCACGTCCGTAAGCTTCTCCTATACGAAAACTCGTACTCGCTGATAGCCATGAAGAAAACATTGAAAATCCACGTAATAAATTTTTTAAAAAAAACTTCATGAACTGTAAAATAATTATTTGCTGTAATACTGTTTTCGTATACGATTTTTCCCTGTTTAATTAACAAAGGTCAATTCCATTTCAGATTACTCTTCCTTTTATAATAGACATTCACGGGCCAACTTTAAAGTCTTCACGGGCCAAAATTGGCCCGCGGGTCATAGGTTGTGCATCCCTGCTAAAGAGAATAAAATTTTAAATCCTTTTCATATCTGGTTATTTTTTCAAAGCAGCATTACTTTTACAAAATTTATACAATTCTTAATGTACTATATTTCTCATACTTCATAATGAAAAGTCAAATACTAAAAAAATACTTAAAGTTACCATATTATCTACCTTAACACTTAAACATATCTTACCAATTTTGCCCAATGTTTGCCACTTAATACTTTCAAAGCCTCGTGCTACCAGTGCAAAACCAATTACAGCACCAACGATACTTTGAGTACCAGATATGGGCCACTGGAAAAATGTAGCCACCACATTCCATATTCCACTACCTATCATATGTAAATCATATCAATAAAATGCCTTAAGCATCATAAGTTAAAAGTATCGCCATATAAAATTCATTACACAATCAACAAGTATACAATAAATTTACTCACCAATGAGTGAAGATAGAAAACCTAACATAAGTAGTCTCGGAAATTCTGAAAAGATTTCTACATCAAATATTTCTTTCCGTACTGTATCAGATACTTTGTAACCTAAACCAAAACAATTTTATTATTTTCTAAAAATTATAAACAAAAATAAAAGATCCCCATCCAGAAAACTAATTTAACTCTAAAGGAAAAAGATAAACCTATAATTTAATAAACCTAAATCTTGAATGTCAAATAAAAATTTTTAGTTCTTGTTAATGCCTTAGCTTCCAGTAAAAAGTTATGCACTTGAATAATTCTGTTCTTTAAATTTTTTTAAAAGAATAAACCAAAAGTCAATTATCAAGAACAAAATTTTACAAAATAAATTTAAATGCATAAAAACACAGCCCATTTAAAAAGTACAAAATAGGTAGTTAACAAAAAAAAAAAACTGGATGTAATATATAATTACCTCATTAATATAATATACCTAAACAGTTTTAATCTGCAGCATTCCAAATTTTGTGAGTGTAATGCTCATGGCAAGTAAAGCATTCAGCTTTTATCCCCTTTTGTTCAAAGTTAGAGAAAATACCTGCATGCTCTTAAAAGATACCAGCCAGGTAAAATCCTAGCACAGCCCAGTGCTGCATTTGGCAACAAAATTTTTTCGCCAAGGGAAAAAAAGTATTTTTCAAAATGGCGTCCAAGACAAAAACCGAGGGGTTTCAAAGTGGTGTCAAGAGACAAAAAACATGGTTTCTAAAATGGAAAACATAGGAAAAACCAAATCAAAAATAAGAAATTAAATGCAAATTCTTTCCAAATTTCAGACATCCATACCAAGATTTTATCGATCCTTCATTCATACAAAAACAAATACTTTACCTTTTATTCAGAAGAAAATCCAATTGTAATGTTTTTACGAAGAAAACATGGTTTCCAAAACAACTTCTACAAGAAAAACTGAAAAATTGTTGCTTCTAAAATGCAACAGTGGAGGAAAAAATTCAATAAGAAAGCTTTAGGCTGATGAACTAACAATCTCCATTTCTCTGAAGCACAAATTATTTTCATATTTTGGATTTCCATACCGAAATATTTTCAATCATTCACAAAGCAATCATTTCTTTTTTACCTCTTTCATCAAAAGAAAAAATAATCATTCGTCGAACTTCAAAAAAGAAAAGGCGGTATCCAAAATGGCTTCAAGAAGAAAACAGAAAAACTGTTGCTTCTAAGATGCAATAATAAGAAAAAACATCGTCCAAATTGAATTTTTCAATGCATTT
The DNA here is from genome assembly GCA_019973975.1 of Trichonephila clavata. NCBI lineage: Eukaryota > Metazoa > Arthropoda > Arachnida > Araneae > Nephilidae > Trichonephila > Trichonephila clavata. Next base: position 54,665 of record BMAO01019724.1, on the reverse strand, counting down.
CCCTTTCTCTCAAACATTTTTTCAGCAGTTGTTTCATTCAAAAAAAAAAAAAAAAGAAAGAAAAATTCCACTCATTCTTTCACTTTCAGCTTCCTAGAAAAATCTTTTACACAACCTTCCAATCCAAGGCGACCATTGGAATTAAAATGACCAATGTCCACAAATAATGAAAGACTTAAAAAAAAATCTTGTTTGAATAGGGTACTATTTCCCTAAATTTTGCAGGGTTGCCAAATTGTAAACTTTATCGCCAAAAATTTGGCAACATAAGTGGGTTGTGCAAGGATTCAATCAGTTTTTCTAGCTTGTTTAAAATAAAGCTGCATTCACTTTATTTTGTTGCTTCTTCACTGAATTGTATTTGTAACTTTTGCTTTGTAATTATTTTCATAATCCCCTTGTGATACTTATTGTACACAACAATTATTTAACCCGTTTTGTAAAAAAACCATAGTTTTAAAACATACATCACTACTGTGCACATTTTAAAATTTTCAATATCTTTATAGATATTTGATATCATAAGTGTACATATCTATACATTTTCAATTACAAAATTTGAGTTTAAAAATTCTGTGAGAAAAAGATAAAATTAATAATCAAATATAAAGGATTTTTACACAATTCATCAATGCAAGTACTAGTTTACACAAAAACAAGAGTATATTAAAAAATTAATACATGCGATAAAAATGCAGATATGATTATCTGAAACTGCAGTTTTTTCAAAATATGAAATATGGCAGAAATTGTGACATATACAGTTACATACCCATCAATACAGATCCCAGAATTTCAAATATTGTTGCCAATATACATGCTTTTTTCAGTGTAAGTGCTTTGGAGCCAACTGAAGTACCAAAAGAATTAGCGACATCATTTGCCCCTACCCCAAAAGCTAGGAAAAATCCAAAAATAAAGCCTAATATAAGAATCCACAGGACATCAGCTGAATATGGATCCATATTTCCACCTAAAAATCAAATACAATTTTATTAATATCAAACATTCAAAAAATATGTTTTTTAATGCATGATTTTAAACAATACTAGAATTTTAAGAAAACTTAACTGTATAAAGTACAAATTAATATACTAGATATTTTTTATGTAATTCATTACAAATTAACAAAAGAGCAATTGGTCTATTAAAAAAAATTCAACAATTTAATAATAATAGTTAAAACTATGTTGTATCAAAAATTATCCAATATACCCATGAAATATTTTATAACTCTTAAGTTCTATTTATTTAATCTAAACCTGTAAAGCATTATTTACCATTGCTTTCTATCTGGAAATATTTATACAGAAGTTGATTATAAAGCAAAAATAAAATTATGCATAGCCAAAAAATTACTAAATTTAATACTTCAGTGTGTTTAAATGAATACATTAAGCCATATTTTGTTTGCATACTGATTTGGAAAAATGAAATTCCTTTTCTGCTTACGTCTTTGTAATATAAATGCATACAACTCTGTTAATACAAAAACAATACATTATCTTTGAATGAAAATACCCTCGATTATGGCATTTATTTTCTCAAAAGACATTAAATGAAACACATAAGCAAATTAAAATAAAAAAGAATAATTTCTTTAAAAAATATATGAGCATGCGACTATGATATATTTGAATATTAACATTAGCTATCAGTAGCAAATCTACAAAATATAAAACATCTAAAATCAGAAGAATAACATTTAAAAAGCGCATAATTAAATTTAAATTTTTTACAATAATGAGTCACGTCACGTATGCAAAAATATTACAATACTCAGATTTCATGTATAAACAAAAACGAAAAATAAGTTTCATACAACTATCCTTTGATTCATATACACTTGGCAAAATGTTATGCAGTTCATACATATCCCTTAATCAAAGAAATAATTATTAAAGTTTTTTTTTAGCTAATTTGCATGCAAAATGCAACTTACCTATGATATAGTACTGAGCCGATATTGTTCAAATAAAAATTGTCAAGTAACTAAGCATACAATGGAATTCATTGGGTTTATAGAAACTGATTTTTTAAACAACATGATTAAACAACTAAGGTAAAATTTTGTTAAGTATAAACAAGGTTTAACACGTGTTAAAAAGCACGTGTAAACAGAGACGCGACTGATGTAAGAAGAGAATGAGAAAAGGAAGGAAAAAGGGAACGTACGGTTTACAGTTCGGCAACTGATTACCAACGGTTGGTTCAGTTTCTCCTTAACTGTCATTTGGAATTAAATAACACCAACTCAAAAAGGGGGAGGGGGTGACTCAATGGGGAATTTGAAAAAAACGTTTCCATACAATGCATGTTTTTTCATAATATATATATATTGTATCAACAAAAATCCATTGGAGGCATATGCCACTTTTTGGAAGTACAATTGATGTCTGGGTAAGTATCGAAATCGATTTCAATTTTCAATTCCTTGTTTTTTAATGCGTATGTGTGTATATTAAATTATCCCCATATACTTATGTTTCGAGATTATAGCCTATAGAGAAAATTCCAATCAAAGTTACAAATGGATCAGAAAGAACTAGCATCTTAATAAAATCACCATGAAACTAAATTTTTAGGTTATTTGAGTGAAATTGTAAAATGGGAAGAAGATATTACGACACATAAATTGAAAATAGTTTTAAAACATTAAATGATTTTTTAAATAAAATTTCCAATAAAGTAAGTTATATTTGTTCAACAATACGTACTAATTTTGTACCTCTGTAAAAAGGAACTTTAAGGCTTAGCAGCTCAGTTTTGATTCTCCTGTTATATTCCAAGTTTTTTCCTGATGTAACTTAATTCCTTTCATCTTATGATTAACTATTAATATATATTTTGAATGAGTATATTACTTAAATTTTTCAGTTAAAGTTGAAAATTTTGCTTCATTTATTTATAAATCATCCCCCCCCCCCCGATTACATTAAATTTATGCTGTGTTCTCCAATTGGAGTTTACATATTCCCGACTGATTTGAAATTAAATATGAAGTTTTGTCTGTAAGCTTATTTTTATTCGTCCCAATATTATATTTATGTTCTCCAACACGAAACAATGATGATATTGCTAATTACTCTTTTTTTAAATTTTATTTTCAGATACGTTATATATTATCATTTTCACCCGAAAAACTGCAATATCTCTCTCCCATAGAGGTTTTAATGAATTTTTTAATAGAGAATAATTCTTTCCGTTTGCGAGAAAAAGTTTTAATTACGAAAGGTATAAGGAATTGCAATCTCACTGAAATGTGTTCAAATCTGAGTTTGATACCTGAGAGTATCTAACAATATTTTTCTATATATAAATTTATTACTTACATGTAGGTGATTAAAATAATAATAATCATCGTACGAAATGTAAAAAGATTTTCTTCAATTTGTGAATGAATGAAAGAAAAGCACCAAGAAATGTGCTAATGTTCAAGAAAAATACAAATAATTCGGTAGAAAGACATATTAAAGAGAGCAGTCAACTTTACTACATTCTTATCTCCAAAATAAACACTTTCACTTAGAAAACCTTTTTAAAAAAGGCCGTTGATAGAAAGAAATTTGCTTTTTTTTAAAAATAAAACTATGGCCTTACTATTTTTTTTTAAATGTATTTTTTTATTCTAATAATTAAAAATAATAAATTCTTTATTTAACATTCTAACCAAAAACTAGTTCTAAAAAAATGTTGCTTTTATAGCAAAGTAATAATATTCTCTTTGATTTTTGACTCTTGTTTGAAGTTTATTCAGAAAATTCCTTAAAATTCTTTTTAGTGTACATTTTTTTTCCTGTAGCACTGCAATAGTATTAGCTCATTTTATGCAATACCAACCGCCTAACTTTAATGCAAATATACTACACAATAACAGTATGTTTCTAATAATTAGATATTTCATGATATGTTCAGTCAACGATATTAAAGTTAGCATTTATAACAATTAATGCAATTTGTTATGAAATAAATTATATAAATAAATTAAATAAAAATATTAATGCATAATTTCAAAAAATTTATAATTAGAATACTTACTCTTGTTATTTCATTCATCATAATATTTCCTAAAACATTTTCTTTCAATAACACTTTCTTTGAAAATGAAAAAAAAAAATCATTCAGCAGTACAGCACAAGACGGAACACTGTATCCCAAATCTCTTTTATTGACATTTTCATTTTAATTCTTAAAATCTTTTGTGTTCTGCTCTTAAAGAATAAGAAAAATTTCTGTTCTTTCTTCGTTTCAAGAGATTGAAAATAAAATTTCTCTGGTCCATACTATTTCCTCCGATATTTGACACACTTCATCCTTTCGTTTTCATTTTATTTGATATCTTCTCTGAAGATTTTCTGATAACATATCTATTTTCAACTAAGATACTTTCTGTTTCACTCCATGTTAGATAGCACGAAAATAAAGTAAATAAAATTAGCCATCAAAATGCTGATAAGGATTTTTGCCTGTATAAGCAGAACTAAAATTAAAATTTTTTTATTTATGAAAAACCTTCCATTCATACTTCGGGCATGATAAACCAATTTCGTTATCTCTTACAAATGTACACACTTGAGCTATTTATTGAAGGAGGGCTTGTTAAGTTCTTGTTATTCAGAAAATATTACCTATATTTGCTTTAAATAATTTGATTATTAATTTGCTCGAGAATTTTTAATTTCAGAAGACAACGTTATAGACTAATTAACATTTAAGTAATCCCTCAAGTACAACACAACGCGCGAATATCTTCATTATAATTTATAATATTCTATTATATATTTATGCAGGTGAACAATTTTCGAGAGTAATAAGAATATTTTTTTTCATTGTAATGACAAAAGTAATTTTATTACTTAAATTATATCATGCAAAACAAAGGCAAGTATTTAAATAACTTCAAAAATACCTCAAACCTCGAGTAAAAAAATATTTTGTTTGATTTTCAAGCTAAATTCAGAAGCATTTTCTTAATATCTCACAAGTTTTAAATTAAAATACCATTTTTTTAAAAATTAATTTCTAGAATATGATAAAGTTTTCTGCTTTGGCGAGAGACTTGAAATTTAAAAAAAAAAAAAAAAAACCCCAACATTTTTGTTTTTGAAGTAAAAAGATAATATTTTATATTTTATAACCGGATAAACCATCCTTTTTTATTTTTATTTTCGTTAATTGATTCCAATACTTCTGTAAAAATTGCTCCGTGCCAGTATGTGTGTGTATTACCGGTTTCCTTCTGTTTATAATTTTTTCTTCCTTTCCTAGTCCTATCGATTCTCTTTCAATAACGTTTCCATTAATACGGTAATTCGGAAGCAAGTTTCACAATCATGTTAAGATAAGAAATTATATCATTATTTTCTTTTCAAAAAGCAAGTATAAATAAAAATAACATCGATATTCTAAGACAGTACGCTTAAGTTTTTTTTTTTTAATTTAAATTTTTAAAAAAATTACCATTTATTTAACATAATTATACAGAAATAAGATAGACGAATAACTAACGATCAGCAAATAAATAAAATACTAATTCAATTCTATTCACATAAGTACTAAATATAAGACGTTTTTTATTTCCAGAACTTTTCGTTTTTTTTTTTAATTGTGAAGTACTTAAAATTCTTTTCAAAACATTGTTTCGAATTTAGTGACAATTTCTCCTAAGCGCATAGTGAAATAAAAATCCTAGAAATATAGCAAAATATAAAAATGCAGAAATCTGTACATAGTAAAATTAAATTATATCTTTTAAAAATTACAATTTCGCATTGCTGTATTGAAGAGCCAATAATTGTTTATAAAGTGATATAAATTTTAATATACCTAAATTTACCTTTTTTTAAACAATTCCCTCGTTTTTAAACAATTCCCTGCTATGGAAAACCCAATTTCATGAAAGTCCAGTTATTTGTATGTGAACAATTACCCTAATGATAGTAAAATTATCGAAAAGTTAAAACATTTGTATTGGTAAAATCAAAGTAAAATTATCATTTCTAAAATACATTTGGAAATAAACAATAATTTATAAAAATAAATATTGTTTATTCAACAAATTAAAAAAAATAAGGATAAAATCAAATAATACAGTCAAATTATTTCTGAGCATATGAGGTGAATAATATTATAATACGTACAATATTCATTACTCTAGAATATAATTATGTATATTATAAATAAAGCTACATTTATAAAGGATTTTGGTGAAAAACAAAAATGAGGACTTATTCAATGTGTTAAAATAATTAGAATAACAAACAAACGAATAGGAGCGGTTTCTAAAGCATCATACATAAAAATGGCTAATTATCAAACACAAAATTATTATATATTTAGATTTCAAATGTTTTTTCCAGAATTTTGAAGTTCTGTGTCCATTTTTTGATGTTCTTATTTCAAATAATATAAACAAATTGGAAAAAGTTAATACAATTACCGTTCCAAAATAATGTCGGCTGCATTCTGGCGGTCCCCCAAATAAGTCAACACATGTAAATTTCTCTCAGTGTTCTAAATGTTACACCTTTAACGACAACTTCCCTAAGAACTTTTCAGGCATGTTTCTTTTTGTAGCCGTTCATAGATTTATAAGATCGATACATTCGCCTAAAGCAAATCTGATAACATTTAATGATTAAAATGTGTGATAAACAGACAGAATGATAAAGAAATAAAGAAAATTCCTACGTAAATCGACGCCAGAAATCTTGTTTTCCATCAGAAAGTATGAAAAAAAAAGAATAACACACGAACAGTTAAGTTTCCCTACTGATTGCGATATTCCGGTGATGTTTATGTTTTGACTAGAAAACTTAAGCAATATTTTTTACATTTTGTTGATTTGGTGAAGATGACGATAGCAATCGATTTAAGGTCAAAACCCTTCGTTTTCGAATTGCATTAATAAAATTAATTAGAATCTAGAAAAAGCTTTGGTCGGAGTTATGTCATGAAAAAATACAAGAGATAGCAGAAATTTTTAAGGTATTTATATTAAATATTTTCCGGTTCACTGTATTCATAATTAAGAATGAGTAAAATTGATGCTTGATTAAAGTTATCCTTTTTTTTTCTTGTCTTTTATTAAAAACCGGTTTCAATTCCATTTGATTAAAACTCCAATTTAGGAGAACCTGGTCTTTTTTATTAAAATAAAGCAAACATTTATAAAAAAAATAAAATACAATCATAACAATGTTTACTCCTCTTTTAACATAGTAACATGTTGACACATTTTTAAACTGAAGTGTATATAGACTTTTCTCACAATCAATTACTTTTTCTTTCAAATCAAATACTGATTTTTATCACTCGTACTTATTAGAACTTGTAACCCCCCTTCTCACATATAAACAGCAGAAAGACTCACGCCCTCCAGCGGCTTGAACTATCTCCAATGATGGCCTAGCTTCCAAACTGTACGGACGTGTATGAGCCCTTTTAATTGTAATCAGTCCTCTAGTTATGTATATTAATGTTTATTTTGTCCAATAAATGTGTTTAATTAAATAGTGGACTTAGTTAAAACCCATTCCCCGCGTGTCCCTTTATTACATTGGGTCACACCTCTTATAAACTGAATTTTCAAATGGAAATCTGCACTAAATTATTATTATTTTTTTTTATTTTAAAAAACAGTAATGAAGAAGGAATATAATCTCGTGATTTTAAAAAAAAAGTTTGTTGCTCACAAAACACAGATGATTGCTACAATATCCTACAGCTCTTGATCGATCCTCTCTATATTTTTGATTAAACTAGATCGTAAGCCCTTTAGAGAAAGGTGCTTTTCATGAGCACAAAAAAAGAATTAAAGGTATTATGGACATGCTAAAGTGAACTATATCTCTGAGTGTAACTAATTTTCAACTTTATGGATCTAATGATTAAATTTTTAATTAGATCATGAAAACATTTCTTTCTTTTTTTGAGGGGGAAATAAACTAAATTTGTATTATTAAAAGTTACCAAAAAATTACTTGTAACAATGACTGATAAATTAAATTTGTAACAATTTTGTATATTGTTTAATTTGAATTAACTTTAGTTATATAATGATATGATTTAATAATTATAGGTAGGGGTTTAAATTCTCAATTTCACTGAATTGAAATCTTTAGCTAATTTTTAGAGCTTTTAAATGTATCAGATTTTTCTCAGAAATATCTAAATTAAAGTGTTTGAATATAATATTAAAGCAAAAATCACAAGAATTCAATTAGTGAAAATTTTTATTGTTTATTGGGTTAAAGGGGTCGGTAACTAATGCACGCGGGCCACAGCTGGCACGTAGTACAACTCTCAGTGGCACTCTGCACTACTCTGCAAATTTATCATTTTATTCGATGGAAGTTGATAATTTTTTAAAATGAAAACTTTGGACTATCATCTTCGGAAGAATGGAAAGCAACCAATCGCAGAATTACGAAAAAATCTGAAAGATAACTTTAACGATTGATCGACAGCTGTTTTAAATTATTTATTTGAAATTATTGGATGTCATCGTTGGTGAGATTTAATTGTTTGAATCTCTCCAGTTTTAAGAAAATTGCATGTGCTCTACTTTCCGCTTTTGACTCTACATGTCTATGTGAACAAATCTTTTCTCTCATATGAAAAATATTTTGAGCCCGCAAATAAGTTGTTTAACTATTGAATGTTCAGAATAACATATTATACTCCTGATATTGGGGTATAAAGTGGAGAGGTGCAGAGGGGAAGTTCTTATTACGATATTTACTTTATGAATGTATTGAAGGAATGCTTTTATTTTATGTTATTTCTTTAAAATAAATATGTTTAAAAATACATAATACACAATCTATGTAAAATTATAATTTTTCATTAATGTATTAAAGAAATAATTACACATTACATTGTTTATTTTTATGTCAATAAATACCTTTAAATGATGCAAAATTAATGTATTACAAAACTCTAAATATCTATATTCTTGACCACTACTTCCTAAATCGCATGCATTATCAGAAGAATCGAATTGTTTCAAATATTTCCTACGGCCACCCTGAACCTTATTGGTAGATTGGCTTGGCACTCCACAGCAAAAAGATAACCGATCCCTGGTATAAGGTATGTTTGAATTTCTTTTAATTTCTTTAAAACCGAATACAAATACACAGAAAAGAATTTTAAGTAATATCCAAAAATGACAGTATTTTTTTCTTTAAAAAAAAAAAAAAAAGAATGTTATTTAGTCATATATCTGGATTTTTTTTTTTTTTTTTTTCCTTTTCAAAGCAATAATTACAAAAACAAAATCTTATTTGTATATGTTACATGAGAGTTACTTTTTTTTTCTCAGCAAAGCAAGCCAATTTAAAGGACGTTTAAAATTTAAAACAAATAAAATAAACATAACATAAATTTTTCATGTTATGTTAATTTTTTTTAAAAGGTAAAATGCAACGTCTCCTACTATTATGTTGGATTATTTTTCCACCAACAAAAAAAAAAATTTAAAATTAGTTAGGCTATTGACGTTATCTTTTTAAAATCTTTCTTTGGATATCTCTCTCTTGCGAAAATTTCTCAACGGACGTAATTACTACTAAGCCAAGTATCTTCTTTTTCGACCGCGTTCTCGAAGGACGATGATCTGCCTTTTTTTCTCATTTCCCCTCCTCAACCTTGACTTTTGAAAGTCTGATGAATATGAAAGGGATGCATATATTATGATTGCACCAGTGAATGAAGAACGTGTATAAAATACTGTTACACCGTCATAGATGCCTGTTAAAAAAATGTTTTTCTAGTATGCAATTTCTTGCTACAATTTACCTACAATTATACACATTTTTCGATGCTAAATTACGGTTGAAAGCCCTGATTATATCCCAAATTATTATTACCAATTGCATAATACTAATATAGTTAATGCTGTAATATATTACTAAATTACATGCCCAATTTAATTACATACGGATTCTTAAGAAATTTTTTTTTACACACGGATAAAATCGGGATAGGTCTTTCACGATTTCTATAAACCGCGGCATTCAGAATACTTATATTTAAAATGTGACGGATTTTTAATAATAGTTCTTCAAATTTTCAAACCTTAAATTACCAGAATTGTCTCTAATCAATGCGTCAAAGTAAAAAATCAATAAGGAATAAATAACACATTTTAAATTATCAGTGACGTAATGTACACCCCACGACCCCCCGCATTGCGGAGTGGGGACGGGATTCTAGGGTGCCCAGAGCCTGATGCCAAGTACGCACTCTTTTATAAGATCGGGCATGGGGCCCCCAACCTAACTTTGCACGGGGACCCAAATATTCTCCGTTACGCCATTGTAAATTATAATAATAGAATGGGGGAGAAAAGAGGGTAAAAGTGGGTTGTGCATTCAAATAATGTGACTACAAATGCTAAATACTGTGGTATAGTGAAACAAAGACAAAGAAACTTTTTTGAAATCAAGTGTTATCGCCTCACACATACAGTAAAAAGTTAATATTCATTTAAACCCCACACATTGCGAATCTTAATTGGCAAATGCATTTTTCATTCATTCTTTGTTTAAAGTAAGAAAAAAAATTTAGATTGCATTTCTACAATTTGTCTAGTCTAATTAAATTTAATCATTTTAGTATTTTATTCAACACAATTTGATCGTCTCAAAAATCAATTTCATCTATACAATTGACTCAAAATGTATTAGAAATCAAGACACATTATTCACATTACATAAAAGTAAAATTTTCTAGAATTAGTTATTTCTAAGTGTAATAAGTATTTAAAAAAAACATAATTAACTGACATAATACAAAACTAGCAATGTTTTTTTAAAAAAAAAAATTAGAGTGCTGTATTAGTTTGAAAAAAATTCGGAGAAGCGGCTTAAGTGTTCTGCTAATTAGGGTGAGCCGAATATCCCCCACCCCCCTTCCCAACTGCCTCTAGAAAAGTTGCTTTTCACCGAGATAATAGGCAAAATAAATCAGCAAGTAAATAAATAATAAAAAATAAATCAAGAAATTTTTGCTTGTGTATTGTTTTTTTGAGAAAAATTTAAAGATTTCGCTAATTTTTTCTTCATTTTTTTCAATAATTATTCAACTTTCCAATGTCGTGATGTTATTGTTCTAATTGTGAAGAAATTCAACGCCTAAATTCAAAATATTTTGTTAAACGTGTAAAAAGCTCGAAAAACGTTTTTTTTTTTAACTTTTAATTTTTCATAACTTTATTTGACTTTATTTTTTCATCTTTAATGAACGAAACATAAAAAAGGGTAAACAGACTTTACATTTCAAATATCTGTGAAATCTATACCCTTTTATTCAAGTAATGTTCTTTAGAGTCAGATTTGAGAAAATTTATCTTGATCTTGATAAAGAAGAGTTGTTCCTGAAGTGTTCTAATTTTCTTGCTTCAGCATCTCAGAGTTTTCGGCATACTTCTACATTAAGTTTGACTCAGTGTTCCACCATTTGGGTGTGATGGGGAAGCTTTGGAAATCTGTACCAGTCTTTTATTGCATCATAACCTTAAAGGGCAAATGACACAATCGCAGCTGTTGCTCGATCAGAGACTCTATAGCAATCATTGAACATTTATGTTGTTTTTAGGATGATAAAAGTTGTATTTTGTTTGGTATATGAGAAGGGAAAAAAAGTTTGACTTATAAATTCCGAATATTTATTGTTCGTGCAAAATGCTCAAAAAATATTTTTTAAAAACCGAAAAATTATGTAATTTTTTTTAAAAAAAGTTACCTTTTAACCCTTAATAAATAAATCTTAAAAAATAGGAAATATTTATTATTTTTTTTATTCGAAAATACAGCTTTTAGAGTCCGATTTCTGATAAAATTTGGACGGAATGGGAACTGAAAGCCGGAGGACTACAGCCCTTGTGTCTGCCGTCCTGCTTTTATTTTGCTTAATTACCCGCTGACAAGTGTCACATTCATTTTGCTATGGAAACGGAGACATCTCCTGCCTTTTCACCCAATTATTTTGACTTTCAGTCAGTCGCCAGCAGATGGAAATGTGACAATTAATTTCTCGGTGAACATTTTTAATTTCATATGCTTTCTGAATGTTAATGTCAGAAAAGTGTGGTGAAAAAGGTTATGTAATAAAACTATTATGAAAAGGGATTTTGAGTGTACAATACTCGGTAATCCTAGTGACTTTTTGCCAAATAAACTTTCTTATCACAAAAATGTCTTAGTGTTATGTTTGCAAGAATGATACGCTCCAACGAGAAATACTCTAGTTTTTGTAATGTAGGTGAAACGATGGCTTAAAAAATTAAATATTTGAACGATATAATCTTGCGGTTTCCTAGTACAGGTTAGAACTGCTAATTAATAAACAGTTATAAATTAAGAAAAAGTCCTACCATCTCGAAATAAACAAAGCTTCATTCATAAAAAAATATTGATTTCTACTAAATAGAACCCGTTGTACTTGATGCAGCAGCATGTAAAGGCCCTATTATCTCGGACTGTATTTTCCAGAAAAAAAGTTTGTATGAGTGGATGATTTTAATTAATAGTCATTTGAAAAAGTCAGTCAAATTGCTCAAACTGAGTTCTTGTAAAGGAAGTATGGATGCAAAAGAAATATGAATTGGGAAGTTAAAATCGTTGGATTTACGGGAAACAATTACGTAAATTATCTAACAGGTTAGAAATAAAACAAAGAGTAAAATTTGAAGACCTGCATACAGGAACACACTGACGAACAAATAAAAATGCATGGAAGATAATATTTCGGATCATGATAACAATCATGATCAATTCAAGTCTTTGCTATGACTCCCCCCCCCCCCCCAAAAAGTATTTTCTCAAAAATGTAGCTTCAAAGTACATCATTTGAAACAACGAATACGGAATAATTTTATAAACTAAGTATAATTGTAGGTCCACAAATAATGCTGAAATATATATCCGAATTATATAAAATTCGATTACAACTGTTAAGGTGAACAAATAAAGTCTAATAAAATTAAGAAATATTGAAAATTTTACGTTTTTCGAGCTTTTTTGCAAAAAATTAATAAACAATTTATATTTAAAAGTTTTAATTTTTTGTCTCACTTCTCATAGCCCAAAATTCACATTTAGGACTATAGTGTTACAAAACACTGGTATAAATTCCTTTTTTTCCCTTCTTTTCTTTACTTAGCTGAGCAAAAAGCTACTTTCCTGCAGCGATTGAAAATTTTTTTTTTTTCGTCCTGTCTTTCTTTAATGAGCATATATACATCAGACAGTATTCCTTTTAGTAAGAACTTCGAGGTAAAAATAAAGCTTATCCATCTTCTGATTTTTAACTAGCATTCCAAGAGCACTTTTTTTTGTCTTTGTTTAAATGTTAATTGTACCAAAATGATTAAATATTTTTAATTAGTTTGTAAACAGAAATATTTATTTTCTTATGAAAAAATTACGATTGTATGAATAAAATTTCTTTTTTTAAAAATCAAAATTTGCTTATTTTTGAGCTAAAATTGCTTTCTTTAAATAAACAAAACATTAATTTTCCCCAGCTTTTTACTTTTGCTGTTAGATATTTAGACGTACAATGAAACCTGGAATTATAAGCATACCAGACAAAATTTTTTTAAAAACCAAGTTACACGAATAACCTTCAAGTCAGTTACGATGAAAGTTTTAGTTGTTCAGTATGACATTCTATGTTTTGGACATGCTTTGTGGAAGCTATATATGATAGCTTCAAAAATTAAATAGATATGAGCATAAAAAAAATATATAAGATTTCTACATAGATCGGAATCCTGTTTATTTAAAAGAAATCCCATACTTAATGAACTTAAAGGGTTGTAGTTCTAGAAAAATATTATTTTTACAAAAGCCTGGGATAATACTCTCTTCGAATAAATGACTTCAAAACATTAAAGCATCATTTCAGGTTTCTTCGTAGAAAAGAGGGTGCGGGTTATAGGGCGAATATACCTAAAAACTTAAAATTGTAACTTGAAAGCATAGGTGCGTATTATACGCCGGATTTTATGGTAACTATTTGTTATTAATAATTAATTTTATTAATTAATGCTAATTATTTGTTCAAAAATTAATTGTTTACTCTTTTTTGTTCACCAAAATCGACAAAATCAAAAGAATATGTTGGGCGGTGTATTGGAGCATGATACGAAAATGGAGGATTTTCGACCCTAGATCCCTCCCCCTCCCCTTCTGTTGAAAAATTTCTGTGTGTGCCATTGGTGCTATATATTCTCAGTCAATAGTAATTATATACAATGGAAAAAGTTTAAATACAATCAATCTCAAAGGAGGAACTGTGGGCGAAAATTAACCTAGCAAAGAGAGATTGCAGACATATGGGACGGCTAGTGACAATAATTGATACCAAACTTGTCGAGAAATACTTCAGAAAACATTGCTGGTTTTGTTAATTCATTTCAGAAAAAGCTCTCAGGCAAGAACAGCAATGTTTGGAAATATTCAGCCATGTACCTTGAATATGTCCCAGACTATGACTATACAGAAGAAAATGAATCCCCTAAAATGTTTTAAAAAGCTTCGTCATTTAACTATTGATCAACATAGGAGAATAATACGGTCTAATGAACCCAGATCTTGTAGATTTTGTATATATTTCATAGTCATTCTAGAGCCACGAAGACAGCTGGCGAAGCTTTCAAACCTAGATTTATCTAAAGAGCTGAGTAAAAAAAAAAAAAAGAGGGGGGGGGGGAGGAAAAGCATGAAAGCTGTAGTTATTTGATATTTTTTGTCTATTTTCAAAGGACAAATGCAAATTATATTGATCCACAGTTTCAAGATGATAACTGTATTGTTCAACGAGCAAAAATTGTGAAAAATTAGTCACACAAAATCGATATTCCACAACTCAGATGGCCAGCGAATTCCCCAAATCTTAACGTCATCGAGACAGTTAGGGACTTGTTGGAATGTGGAGCGAAAAGGAAATGGAAATACTCATGGAATTTGGGTTCATTGAAAGACCAATAAATTATGGAGTGGATTGCAATTGATACGGATGCGATCCTAAATCAAACTGATAGCATGCCTAAGAAAATAAGAGCTGTCATTGAAGCTGGGGGGGGGGGAGATAACAATGGATAAAAAATTAAATTCCGTACATTATTGTCCAGTGTGTGTTATTCCCAACAAGCTATTTTTACAGCGCTGATAATTGGAATATGAGGGGCTATTACCAAGAAAACTTGGTTGTCGGTACTTCATCATAAGCAGACAAATACAGTGATGAAAAGGAGAAGAGATTATATATATTTGATAACTTTTTTAATTTAAATCAGTATTTCAAAAAATTATAAAAAAGTAATTTCCAAATCATTTGTTTTAAAAATTGCAATATTTCTTTAATTACAGCTTTTAAAATTAAAAATTTATCTTCTATTAGTTAAAAAAAAATATGTATTATATTTTTTTTCACGTCATAATTTGTAGATTTTCAAAATGGTAAGTTTTGGGCAGGGACATCTTAAGACTTCTTGAGGCCCTGGGCCCCTACTCAAAAGTAGGCCCTGGGCTCTTACACAAATGTAGGACACACCTATAATCCTTAAAAGTAGATAATACATAGCATATATGTTATCAAATATTCGTACAAACAATAACCCAAAACAAATGTGCATGACTGACAATCACAACAAATCGGCTCGACCGACTACCGCTTTTTGACTGATTGAGTAATGATGAGGGTAGGCCTAGGTCTGTACGTGGACGACAGTCATCAGATGTATATATCATATGGCATCGTCCGAAATTCCTCGTTTTTCGGAGAATACAGCCGGAAATAACATTTGACTGTTGAAATTATTCGAATTAGGATGTTATCAAAGCTGAGTCGAGAACGAGGCGAGGCCCCCACTGTGGCCGAGGCTCTGGGCCCGGGCCCAGTTGGCCCATCTCTTAAGACGCCTCTGGTTTTGGACATAATTTTCAAAGTATCGGTAAGGAAAAGTGATTTGCATCGTATTTTCTGAATTAAAAAATAGCAACGATCCCTTATCAGTCGAAAGTTAAGTGCTTAGATAAGAATCGTTTCTAAAATTTATCGCTCTTGATTGTTACTAAAATTAGAATGTGAAATTCTCATTGGAGAAATTGGAAAGGGTTAAACTTTGACATTTTGTATAAGCATTGGACTGTTTCTTTTAACTGCAATTCAATTCTTGTAAAAGGTACTTGTGATATGATGAAGCATGCAACACAATCTTTTAACACATTCAAATTGCTCGGTATGGAGAAATAATTTTTACCAGTTACAAGACGTCAGAAAACTCTCAGTGCGATATTTCATCAGTTAGATAAAGATTCAATACCACAGAAAACACAATTTTTTTTTAAAATTTTGCCCTTAAGGTTATGCAGCAACTTATATGTAATACTGACTAATTTTAACAGGACCTTTTATATTTTTCGTTGAAATATGTGTAGCGCTTTTAATAAGAGGAAAAAAATCTATCTACAGCAAGTAAGAGAAACAAAGATATTAAAAACGCTGTTCATGAAAAAAATTAATTATAGAGGATTTTAAGATTTTAATAACAATATTATATATATATAGGGATAAGATAAAAGAATGAAGTGGATGTTTCGAATCGAAATGATGTTCAGGAAAGCGTGAAAAACTGATTTTTGCTAAATGATAAACAGCCTTCACATAGCGTTTTTTTTTTAAAATTACATTATATTTTTTTCTTTAAATTAGCTATAATTTGCTTCATTTTCTATGCTTTTAATGAGAGAAGCAACAAAAATAAAACAAATAAAAAAATTACAAGACAATTTTTGCTCCTTTGTCCTTAAGCTGTTTTCAGACACTAAATGTAAACAAAACTATATTTCAAAAGTTTAAATTAAATTCAAATAATCAATATTTTGTAAAAGAATTTATTTTTTCAATAAGAAAAAGTAATGCGCCAGCATTTTCGAATTATTGAATGATTTTTTTTAATAATTACTACCGTTTAGCCTTCTTTCGAAAAACTAGCTATGAACTATATTTAAGAATCTTCATAAGACTATACTATTATCAGAAAATTTTTAGCTATACTTACCTAGTGTGATTAATAGCAGCCAATTTTTATGTTCCATGGACTCCGATTATTCTTATAATCACTCAAAAATTCAAAAAGATCTCCAGATGAATGATAATATTTCGAAAATAAACAAAAATTAATCACATATTAAGTCTAACCGACGTCGATTATGCATTACGATTCTTTTGTCTGTCTGAACTAACATATTTAGAATAATACAAATGATGCCAAACTTAGGCAACATTTTTTTTAACAACAGACGATCATATATCAGCAAATAAATTAAGTAATCAGATAAATTAGAATTATATATTGAATTGAAGCAAACGATAATAATATGAATGGAGAATTATTCAATATAAATAATATCTACAAAACTACTGTATAGTTTAATTAAAAATTAGTTCAAAATAAAGAAAAGAAAGTGAAATAGAACTATAAATATTTTACAATATAAAACACCTAGTATCCACTTTTTCGCGCATAAAAACTCCATGTCTCTTTGGTGTTTTTAGCATTTCAGTATTTTGAAGCTTTTAATATTAAAAGATGAAAAAATGTTTAAATTTTATTTTACTTCATTATTTCACAAATCAGCAACATGTGATATTTTGAAGAAATATTTTTTACACTCAAAATACCCCCGAGCAAGGTTACAACTAGCGCAGCCGTTTAGGCGTGACGTCAGTTTTGTATCAGTCGGAATAACCTCGAAAACTCAATGCTCTCTTAAACTTTGACAAATATTATCCAGTCTTTTGTCATAACAAATAAATATCTGAAGAAGAAATGTATGTATGAGGTCAGGGTGATAAGAGATAGACATATAATTACGCGACTGGCTTGGTCTGTAGCGTAAAACCGCGTCGTTGCAAACGACTTAGCGAGATTTCTTTTTGGTTTATAGCTCATAATCAGAGCCAGGTTTCTTGCAGGACCAACTAGGCCATGGCCTAAGGGCGCAGCAGTCAGGGGGCGCTATAACTGGCACATTTATAAAGGTTTTTTTTTTTTTTTACATTTGGCTGGTTAATTCTATTTTATTTCACTTTACTTTATTTTATTTTTGCACACATCTCTCAAAAACTTCGTTTAAAAAATAATCAGGTATCTGTCTGCGAAATCATCGAACATTATAAATTAACTTTTTGAATGGAGGAAGGGTGCAGAATTATTTTTTTGAACTAGGTAGCAGAAATGTTGTAAACATGACTGTGCTCATTTTTCTAGATAAAAAATATTTGCTGAAAAGAATTAAATAATCATATAATTATGCTGTTAGGCTTGAACACGTTGTTTTACGAATGAACGGATTTTGCTTTCATTTTTTTTTCACGAAGGTTATACCATTTCGGAAACTGCATTTTTCGAATATAAATTCGAGTAATTGAAAATATGCATGATTCTAACGTTGATACCTTATAGTCGTTTTTTAATAAACAAAAATTATGATACTCGTTTAAAATAAATAAATAAATTTTAAAAAAAATAGCATAAGACATGCTCTTGGTTATTTCTGTTTTAAAATGAAGAGTTACGCAACTTTTTACTAGTTATTATTTAAAATTATTTTCAAAGTTCTAACGTAAAGAAAAGATTTAAATAGCACTCATTTTACTTATTAAGAAATATAATTGAAATACATAAAAGCTATTTCAGGCAATACTCCAATTCGATACGAGGAAATTGAGTGGTAAACATATACTTGATTCTCTCCTGAGCGAATTTTAATTTTATTTCAAAATTTTGACTACAATAAGATGACTCAGATTGGAAATCACGCAGTGAATCATTTATTACATATCTTCAGTGGCGCATCTAATGCAAAATGCCTTCAGAGGGATTTTTTAAATATTTCATTTTAAAAAGCTTTAGATATCTGTTTATAAAGACAAAAAAAGCAGCTATCTTTATTCTTAATATTTAACATATCATGAATGTAACAAAAGTTTCATTAAAAGTTTAAATTTATGCAAATAATTAAATGTTTCGACTCTCTCTTCTTGGAGTTTTCTAATAAATTTAAATTCGTAAACTTTCATATTTTTTCCCGCATAAAATTATCGGTCTTATTTCTTCTAGAGATTTTGTAAGATACTCGTACATAGATATATTAAAATAAAAAATTTTAAGGTGTTAAATCTTTTAGAATTTTTTTTTTTATATTTAAAAAAGCATTTTTGTCAGAAATTCATTTTAAATAATGCTTAAAAATTCTGAGTTTAACCTAGAGTGAAAGCTTTTTTGCAAGAGTTAAAAGTAAACTCCAAAAATATCGAAGAAAAGTTCCAAGAATCTAATAAAAATAATTTTAAAGTCTTTTTATACTTTTCAATTCTTCACTTATTCGTTTATACTAAAATGAAGATAAAAGTATTTCTTTTTGCAGGCTTTTTTGCTTAAGGAATCTAATTACCGTAAAGTTGTAAATTTTACCAAAAATTAACAAATTTTGATTTTATTTTATAGGCCATCTTATTAGCTTTGTAAAAATACCAAGTTTATCGTTTTCCTTTCATTAGAACAAAGACTGCAAGTGTTTTAGTAAAACCAGATACAATTACTTTAAGTAAGATGTCATACTTTAAAACGCGTTTTACTCGAAATGTGTTTTTATTTTTTTGAAAATGCTCACACGGGGCCAGCGATTGCTCAAAAAGTTTTGAAAATAATTAATTAAAAATTTTTTATGTTTGTTCTGTATAATAGTAGAAGTGTTTTAATTTTCAGATTTATCAATCACTGTTTTATAACAAAATGTACAGTCCCTTATGTTAATGTAATCACTGTTTTCTTAAGCAATTTCATATAATAACTAAGAAAAGTGCTTTAGTTTTGGTAAAAATTAAAGTATTTCTTATTTTGTAGGTCATTTCAAAAATGAATAGCAAATCAACAGATCAAAATTTAAAATATGTCCATAAACTTTTTGTACAAAACAACTTTTGTGCCTGTTTATGTAATTTTTTGCAAATTTTTACCTATTTTTTCCCATTTTAGTTATAATAATTTCTTTTTCCCTTCTTAGTTTTAGCACATTTTTTTAAAAATATACTAGACAAGTCTATAAACCACAAAAAAAATCCTCATATCTCCATTTTTTTTTAAAGTTGTTTCAAGTTGTCGGATACCCCTTAATTTTTTTTCTTTAACATCTAAGCAAATTTAATCAGTGAATTTCAAACCTATATGATACACACCTAATTATACGTTATATAGTTCTATTATTCAAATATTCTAATATATTATGCAAAATTATAAAGCACATACTTAAACAAGTAAAAATACACATACCTTTTTCAGCAACAGAAAATGCGAAGAATTTACTTTGGCAAAACATACTTTTCTACAAAGTACCGCTCGTACTGAAGGGAGCTAAATATAGTTAAGAAATGTTCGAAATCAAATCGCGAGAATAACTCAGGGAACTTAAAATAGATGAATAGGACGAGTTCTGGTCAGTAATGACCAATAAGCTGTGACCAAGACGATAGGCTGATACAAACACATCAAAGCAGCAAACAATTGGTCACTTTACTGGAAAATATATATATCGTTATCACTTTTTATTTCATTAATCACTGTCAATTTGAAACGTTTATTTGGATTATGCAGAATACCTTCGATTATTCGAAAGATTAGATTATCCCATATGTCTGATTATCCCACGTCCTAAGACTATGATTATCTTAAGCTGTGTGCCAGAGCAAACCCGACCCTTTCTGTCCCATAAAATTCGTTTCGATCCGCACAATTTGACCATTGGCGACAAATGATTGATAATTTAGAAGAAATGCTCGTTTCTTTCGGCGCCAACTCAAAGAAGGAACTGCAATTCGAAATCGTTGAAACATCTGTTACACAGTAGGCTAAACAAAATTCCGAAAACTATGTAAGTCTTTGCTCTAAAGTGTAAACCTTATAATCCATGCAGCAATTATTCTATGAAGACAAAATATGAAACATATCTTACGAACACACACAAAATGAAATGGACAGGGAATATAGTAGTATAAAATAGACTGCTCCCCAAAGAGTAAAGAAAGCTGAATTATAAGATTAATGATCTACAGTGAAAAAAATGTTCTGATATTTACCCTTTTCTTTAACATTATGCAAAAATGGCCATTTTGCGGAAGAACAGATTTCAAACTCGAAATATTTTGCCAGGTAAAGAAAAAAAATGCTGATAGTACAGTGGCGCACACAAGGGGGATGTCCTGGGGGTCTGGACCCCCCCAAAGCCCTTTTTTCGACTGATTATAACCCTATATATATATAGGTATATATATATATATATAACGTAAAATATAATTAAGTACTTGTAATTAACAATTTATTTTATTAATTAATGCTAATTATCAATTCAATAATTTATTTTTTACTGTTTTTTGTTAACAAAATCGGAAAAAATCAATTGGTGTTGTCTTGAGATATGATACGAGTTGGGGAACTTTCGATCATGGACTCCTTCCTTGAAAAATTTTTGTGTGCGCTACTGTGATAGTACTATATATACTGTCTAGTTATAGAACATAAAACTATCTGATGGATATCTTCATACTCATTTCCGGCTACGGACCAATTTCATACAAGTAAAAGTCATGCTGACCGTACTAAAAGTAGTTATAGTGCAGCTTACACAGACTACTTCTATGTGTGTGAAGGGTTATAATTCAAAAATAAGTAGTAGACGAAGGTGCTGAGGTAAAATCTTTACACTAAAAATTAAAAAATTGTTCGTCCATAGAAGGGATTGAACCCCCAAACCCCACCACTGTGGACGAAACTGAAGTTTATGTATATACTATTATGTGCGGATTTTTTCTTTCTTTAATTTCCCTTCGAAATGGGAACACTGTTCTTTGTGATTTGAATCATAATGCTTATAAATTCACGAAATGTTTTATGCTACTTAACTTTTGGTACACGAAAAATATTATTGCCTTTCCACCTGTTTGTTTTATCCTTTATTAGTGTATGTCACGAAAATACCCTATTTTTCTTGGTAGTATCGATGTTCTCCTCAGCAATTTTTCATCTAGTTTACTACCATCTGGTTTCAATAAAGACACACTGAATGTAAGGGCTGTAAAAATAAAAGTAATCGCGAATATAAAATGATGAAAAAAATTAATAAAAGCCAATGAATTTTATTTTTATTGTTAATTACAATTCACAGAATAATGCCACACATTGATAAGTGCATCGAAAATAAATATATTCTAGTTCTCTGAAAAAGGAACATTCAACATTGGGTAAACAAGGTGGCAGAATACCAGTGGGGTTGTAGTTATTTTATTATCAAAATCGCTAAAATGTTCCTGCTATTTTTGAAAGAAATGACGCTCCAATTCAATGACTAGTTATAGTTCACTGGCGAATATTGTGTATCGTTATTAATAATTATGCGGAATTATAGATTTATAAAAAATTAAGCTGTGTTAAAGTTGGTAAAATTTTGTTGCATGTTGTAGTGTTAGCTTAACCGCGAATTTTACATGCTCGTCATACAGTGTATTTGAAGCAGTAAAACATCAAACAAATAATTTGTTTGTGTAATACAGACAATTAGAATATCCATTTAGTATTACAATATGGAAGAAAAAATATGAAACTACTCTCATATTTTGTCTTTTTATTCAAGGGAAAAAATGGTTGAGAGTTGAGCGAAAATTATTATAGCATATGAAAACATGTTACTCTCCACTGGAATATGAAATTGATTGAATCAGAATATGGAATTGATTGAATCAGAATATGGAATTCAAGAAAGATGTAATTTAAAGTATTATTCTGTTCGTTGAGTCTTATTCTTTAACATTAAGAGAAAATTAGCTTAAAGAAATGGAACGGCGAATAGTAGATAGGATTATAAATTACTAGAAGTATTTTAAGTCACAAGAATGACATTCTACAGCAAATTAAATTAAATAATTAAAAAATTTCATCAGTTAATATTATTGTACCTGACTAATTATTAATATCGTATTTCGAAACTATTCAAGCGCTTCTGGCGACGAACCTCGCAATTTTGAACCACTGTCAAGTGATAAGGGCTTTGCTACAGCTGAATGTTCTTTAATACATATGTAGATTCAGAAATGTAATTTAACGTCCAGTTTTTGTTCTCTTAAAACAGAGAGTAAGTACATAACACACATGATTTATATTATCAAAACTACTTCTCAAAATAAGTAGAACTCAGAAAACAATTCCTTGGTTGAGTCCAATACGATGAGAAAATGATTGTTGGAGAGTATACCCAACGAAATGGTTTTAAAATTTCTAGTGGATTTTTTAAAAAGGGATTTTGTGAGCAAAGGGAAACAGTTTAGTGTCAAGGCTTTAATGATGTTACCGGTTGAGTACACAATTCGGGTGGAAAGATTTGTACCAAAAACACTTTTAAATGAACTAATTATGATCACAGTTTGAAGAGGGATGACCTAAATATCGTTAAAAATAAGTCAAACTCAAGAGAGCTTATAAAAATATTTTGTGTGTGAATGCACTCCCAAAATAATACAATAAAACATTAAATGTAAATAAATTTCTAAATCATTTATAATAAGATTTCCATTTCTTTGAAACATATCAAAACGTACACACCAAAATAATCAGAAATCAAAAAAAATTTTAAATTACAATTGGTTGCCATATTTATTATTCAAGAAATGCATTTATAAAAACTCACAAAAAACATAAAAAAATAGCAAAATAATCGAAAAATAATATAAAAGATAAAATGCACATTGCTTCTTTCTAGGGATAAGAGTCTATAAAATCGTAATCTATGGGATTTTTTAATTAAAAAAAACCTGTCCTTCAAATCCAAGCCTCATTAATTACACCATTTGCAAATATATAGATCTTTTCAACTTTTAATTCTTAAGAAAAAAGAAATGATTCATATTTATCTCAATAAATTGATTGTAAATATCTTTAGAATTTATTACCAAGATTTAAATTCTTAAGTAAAATTAACAAAATGGGTTTAAAGCAATATTTAATTAGAATCTCAGTGCATAATTCTACATCTTACGTTAGTTTTGTAAGAACTTGCATAATATCTTTCTATTGGTTTCAAAGCTATAAATATGCATTTATATATAATTAATTAGAAAGAAGGAAATTATATATAAAAAAATATAAAAAGATGAGAGATTAAAAAACATCATTATGTCTTATGAAAACAAGCTATATGCCAAAATTCATCAGCTTTATCCTACTTTATTTACAAACATAAGAGCAAACGCATTTCAATTTCATCACACATATTTATTTTAGTTTTAAGCAAGAAATACTAATTTTTTTGGACATTTTCTTTTTGGCAGTCGGTAGATAGACTAACCCTTACATCTATTTTTAAGAGTAGCAGTTGTAATGAAATTCCAGAACACGTCATTTTGTGAGAAAGTGGAAGCAGTCATCCAACATATGCCTGGAATAAGTTATTTATTTTGGATGAACAGCAAATATGAAATAAAAAAGGTATGTTTAATCTATTCTTTTAGTTTAGTTGGTTATTTAAAAATAACCACAAGAAGTGGAAAATGATTTGATAATTCCCTTTAATGTTGTTGAAAATTTTAGATAAATTTATAGAATATAAGAGTAGTTCTTGATCTTTGTTGTTGTTGTTGTCGTGTCCTTCCCATAGGGGGGGGGGGAAGGAATGAAAGTTGCCATTGCCTGGTTCTTGATCTTTAAATATATAAATTATGATGTACTGAAATGTTTGATGTACAAAGCTTGTTATTTCTACGGCTTAATTTTTTTCTTTTTATTTGATCAATACGTTATTTATAAAGTATTTACGAAATAGAAACTAATACTTTCGAAATAACACTCTTTAAATTTTTAGTTGTTTAGTATTTTAAGTACCTCTAAGTTATAGAACTTACGTATAAATAAAGGCATGCATATTTCTCAGTATAAAATGCTACTAACTGGTAAATGATAAGAAATTTATCATAAGTTTTATCTATAAAAAAGGCAAAAAAAAAAAAAAAAAAAAAATCCTAAAACTTACTTTTTTAAAAAAAAAAAAGTTTTGAGCATTTTTTTCTTGTGAAAAATTATACTTTTGCTTCCTTGGATCTTAAAAATATTAAATTAGCCTAGTTTAAAAATATTTAAGAATGATTAAACTCAAAAGTTTAAGTAAAAGTGAGACGTGTATAAGAAACATGATAATACCATATTTCATAAATGACAATGTAGTATTTTTACATGGCATGAAAAAATCGCACTCTTGTAGAATACACAATTCATAATTATGAGAAATAACAGCCGTTGATAATGCATTTACTACGAGAAAAAGAGCCAATTATCTCATCTGATTTAATCATAGAAAGAAAAAAATAATTTTCTGAACAATAATAAAGGATTTTTGGATAGATATAAATTACTACCTATCCAAACCATTTATTCTCCGCCACGTTGCCAACCAAACGTAGAATAAAAATAAAATATTTAAAAAACTGCCTATAACTTAAAGGTTTTGTGAAATGAATATATTTACGGATTGTGAAATTATTCAGAGAAGACAAACGGATAAAACTGCTATTTATCAAAGTCAGAAATAACAACTTACTCATTTTAGCAAGTTGATATGCACAGAGAGACAATAGAAGCAAAAATAGAAATAAATACTAATTAAAATTTGCATTACACCTATGCAAATTTCAAATAAATAATTGAAATTTTTCTCTAATTCAAATCAATTCTGAGAATAAAAGATTTCTGGAAGGAATGCACTAATATTATTCTAACCGTTATTTAAATGAAGCGTATACTCTACGTTAATTCTAGTTTTATCTTATTTTTGTATAAAGCATCATGCTCTTTAATCGTTTTTCTTTTTCACTAAAAGAAACAAAATGCTGAATGATCAGCAATTTAATGAAAAAGTTATGACACGAAGAAAAGGTGGCTTTAAATAATATAAATTATACAGAGGAAAGTAAATAGTATTTTGAAATAATTAATTTTTTATTTCTAAATTTGCTGACCAAGTATCCCTTTGCCTTACATAGATCCAAATTAAAGCACAATAATATAATGCAATATTATATAACATACAATACAAACATGTGCACTGAAATAATGCTTTGCAGCCAAGACCGTGAAATAATTAACCGATGAAGTGATTAAAGAGATAAATGTAAATTTTTTTTGCCTAATAGGGCTGCGCATTGGTACTTTAACCTTTGCAGACCTAGTGCATTCCCCAAGAGCTGGTACCACTTTTTAGCGCAGCACCATATAGGCGATACCAATTACTGCAAGTACTTTTGACGTCCAGTTTCCTTCCCAGAGGGAGGCACCTGAGCTCTGACGATGCGATCCTTTACTAGGATTTAATTTTGCCGAGAACACCCAAGCCAAACAGATATTCTGGGGATCTTTAACGTGCCGTATGATCATACGACATGGCCGCTATTGATTTTCTGCATCATGAAAATTCACCGACTTGGTCCGGGGTTGAACCCACAACTTTTGGTGCAGAAGGCCTGGAACGCCAACCAGTCGGCTAAATGAAAGAAAATAAAATTTTCTCGACGTATTTATTGTATCAAGAGAAACCAAATCTTTTTTTCTTTGTTCAAAAGTAAGGTAAAAACCAACGTAGCATGATTTTATCGGATACGTGAAAAAAATACAAATCAACAATAATATTTTATAGTTAACTAGCTGTACCCTGCCACGCGTTGCTGTGGCTCAGTCTGGTTAAATGGGGAAAAAGAGCTTGTCCATCTAGCCAATTGTGAATCTTATATTGGGCATAATTTTCTTGATGGATAGTCGATAAAAAAGGCTAAAATATTATCCATAATATTAATTTCATATTGGTACACTATTTGTTTTTGGCATGATTTTGAAATCACGCCAAATTGGTGTGTTGCGGCCAGTGTAATTAAAGGCACTTATGTAAGATCGCAACCTATTGGTGACATTATAGGAAATGAAGCACATGATTGCCAATTCAGCAAATACAAAATTGGGATTGCCAAAGGGGCGAGTTATCTTGAACACTGGCAATTGTGCGATAAAACGTAAGTACCTAATTAAATTTGGTATTTTATATAAAAAAAATATCTAAAATACATATCCTGAGCATAAAAATAAATAGAAAAATTAAATACAACACTAACGTTAATGACATAAAATGAACTAAACTATCTTTATCAATGCTAAACCATAATTCGCGGGGGAAAAAGGTATACTTACATATTATCGCAACCTATTGGCGACATTATATGAAACGAAGCACATGATTGCCAATTTAGCATGTACATCACATGCGAAATCGGGATTGCCAAATTGGCAAGTTATTTGAACGCTGATGATTGTTGTGGTAGTACATAAATACCAAAAATAATTACAATCTTTCGACCCCCTGCTTAATCAACAGGTATTCGAGCCATTTTGATATGTAATTACTACCAACACTGCTTTTGCTTGTGTGTGTGTGTCTAGTGTGATGACTTAAGTTCTATTTTCTGCAAGGCAATTTTGTGTACTGAGTCCGATTGACTACACTTAAAAAGGTTAAAATAAAAACATACGAAATTGCAAAACAGCTCTGAGTAAGCCCTGTATCAAAATTCCTTTGGGGGGGGGGCATTTTTCAGATATGAGCACCGTGTTAGTGAGACTGTAGTAACACGGATTGGAGCCTCTGTAACTTGGGGGCCTTGTATCATTGGTATGGCTGATACAGCGGTAGCTATGTCCCTGACAAAAGCAAACGGAACCTATTGACGACATTATATGAAATGAAGCACATGATTGCCAATTCAACTCATACAACACATGGGAAATCAGGGTTGCCAACTTGGAGAGTTATTTTGAACGTTGGTGATTGTTGCAATAATAAGTAAGTACCAAGCAAACCGTAATAACTTCGAGTATTCTGTTAACAAATTTATAATGGAAAAAAGTTATTAAGAAAGTTATAACATACATTTAAATTTTAAAAAGTCATCTAAAACAAAAGTATGGTTTAATATTTTGATGATTGAAACTATATATCAGGAAACCTAGCCTGTATTTCAATAACAACATCAAATGAAATTTGAAACATTGTTTAAAATAGAGAGAAAAAAAAACTATCTTATTTAAAACCCCGTCAATTAATAAGTAAGTACCAAGCAAACCGTAATCTGTATTCTGTTAAAAAATAATATATATCAGAAAACCTAACCTGTATTTCAATAATAACATCAAATTAAATTTAAAAAATTGTTTATCGCGCGTTACCTATCGGAATATTGCTAAAACTACAAAACAAAATTTGAGTTGTTGAAAGAATAATTAAAAAAAAAAGATTTATATTCGCGCGCGCGAAAATTAATCCCAATTACGTATCAAAGAACAAAAAAAATATAGATAAATATGACAACCAATAAACATAACTATAGTAAAAATATGTAATAATCCGGAAAGAACTATATGTAAAGCTTAAATTTTCGCATTCAGAGCGAATCGGGACATCGTATGACGTCATAACACCAAAAAATCACTTAAAAATTAAATTTAAAAAAATTTAGAGTGCATTTCGAAATAAAAAGTACATAAGAACCTGACCGGAGTCAAATGCAACGTTGTGTCAAAATTTCAGATAAATCCATGCAGAACTTTTTGAGTTATGGAAGCGTACACAAACCAACATAACATTTTTATATATATAGATTAAGAAAATTACTCTGCAAAGCAGTACAAGCTTCTTTCCTGAAAATTTCATTTATCTTTAATTAGGATTACACTAAAAAAGTGAATATTTTTCTGTACAGAGTTCCTTAACAATTATTATACTTTGTTATCCAATATTTTTATAAACAGTTTATACATATAGTAGTTTTGTAAAATTGGGGATCATAATTCTTGGAAACTATTGCATTATAATACGGCTGTCAAAAACTGATCATCTGCCAGATGATGCTTGCTGGCAAGTTCGCAGTTTAATTGGCGAAACATCAAGTATTCGAAATTCGATTCTTTCAAAAAACCGTAGGATAAAATATTGGAGACAAACAGCACATTAAGTGAAGCTGAGTTGCGTTTCTTTATAAGGTGTAATAGGGAAGCTTGAAAAAAGAAATATGGACTAAGATGTATTCTTGTCACGCGGCAACTTTTTAATGTAACCAAAAATGTGTTGTAGGTTCGAGGGATCCAGACTTCTTTTTTTACTCCACCTCCTCAAAAGTTTTACTCAGAGAAATTGACACTGAATGATTCTTATTATTCAAATGATTTTTGTGTTCATATTTTTGCAATATTTTATTAAGAAAAAAAATCGATGTTTGGGAAAAAATAAGATTCTCAAAGATATAAGAATAATATAAGAATTTCATGTAATAATAAAAATAAAAGAGATAACACAAGAATTTCATATAAAAATAAGAATAAAATAGATAATATAAGAATAAGAGTAAATGAGATAATAATAAGAATTTCATATCAGAATAAGAATAAAAAGATCAATATAAATATTTGTATAAACAATATTCATAAGTGAACACAAGTATGTTTTGCTTGATAAACTGACTCAAAATTCGTTGTAAATTATTCACATCTGTTAGTGAATAAAATGTATTAATTAGTGAATTGGGAAGAAAATCATAATTACCTATGAACTTCTAAAATAAGATTAAGAAAAAAAACCTAATATTTCTCAAAATTTTAATTAACAGGGTTTTTTTTTATATAATTTGGTAATACAGTTTGGCTTATGGCAGTAGAAATTAGATATCTTTTTGATTCTATATCGCCAAAGTAACTGAAAAACAATTCTTCAAAACTATCGCTTATAAAATGAATCTGGAACTTGAAGAATACATTTATTTTTATAGTAAATTTTTATTCACACACACAAACGTACATATATTATGTGCGTTACAATCATAAAGCCGATGTATTCAAAATAAAAAAAATTGAAAAGAAAGACATAAAATGCAACGCTATTTAAGATATTGAGGCTACAATTCATATATTTGGAAATCATCAAAATCATATATGAATTATTTAAGTGTTTGCATTTCTACTAAGAACAATCACCTGTTCAGATATCGTAAGATTCACGATTTAATTCTATGATTAAGTAACTGTTGGCCTCGACGTAGCTGAGTTGGCAACTGCACAGAAAAAGTTCGATTATTATTTTTTAAAAAAGCAAACCAGTAATTAAGTTTTTATTTAATGTACCTAATAACAGCTGTTAAAAATGTGATTTCATTAAATTTTTATTATTTTAGTGTAGTTTAATTAAATCATATAAATGAATACATTTCAATACGAAACGATTTTTCACTCCATTTGTTATCCTCTTTTTTTTAAAACATTCTCATCTCTAAATTGAAGAAATAATTTCATTTTACATCTAAAATGTTAAAAATTATTGTAAGATTTACATGTTTCATTAAAATATTTAACCGTATTCATCAGGGTCAGATCTTTTCCATTCAAACGGTTACTTTGTGAAATCGTAAATTTAATATTATTCCAACGTAAATTTTATTCGCCTCAATAAACCTAGGTGGGGAAAAGTAATTTCCAGTGAATTCTTCAATATATTCTATTGTTCCGCATGCACCTTACTGTATTCAAATCGATACCCTGATCCAGTTTTGAGATGGTAAATGAAAACTCTATAGAATTATTCTTTGAAAAAGGTTAGTTTTGAGTAAAAACTGTCTTTACTTGGAGAGGACTTTCGGATAAGTTGCTTTCTCCTTATTTTTTCGCTACTCAATGACTGACACTACCATGTGTCGTCGGATAATACCAAGAAGATATTGTGCTCTTCACTTGCTGATTAGTGGGGATTTTAGCGATTAAGAAAACAAAGAATAAAGGTGGAAATTTTATCGCCCCCTTGACTATGTCTGGAAACAACAGATTCAGTGTTAAGCGTTTTCAAGTTTTGAAAGACCACATGATAACCAGTTAGCAGTTAAGAGGGTAAGGAATTCCTAGGTTAACTTGGGGATCATTTCACGCAGCAATTTTCTTATCTTCATAATGTTAAAAGGGATTAAGTTTAAGAAACATTATTAAAAATGACTTTTCCTACAATTGCCTATTTTTTTACATGCATTTATTGCATTATAATTATTATTATTAGTTTATTGCAAGCAATTTTTAAAATTTTTGAGTAGAATTTTTAAAAAAAAAACTCATATGTAGAGTTAAACAGGAAAAGCTTTCAAACAATAAAAATTCACATGTACATTTTAACCCATACATTTTTTTGAAAAACTCTTTTGACAAAATCTCTCATTAAAATATTTATTTATATAATATTAATATGCATGTGTAAAGTTCCAAAGTTATACGTTGAGTAGAATTTTCAAATATGTACCTTTTGCGCTGTTATTTATATTTTGTTGCGATTTAAAAGTAAGCACTTTTATACCTGTAAGTAATATATACCAGCACCGTAATTTGAATGCTAAAAATACTTCTAATTTAGTTAGAATAAAAATTAAACTGCATTATAAAACCAGAAGGAGTAATAATTTATTTCCCAATAAAAATTTTAAAATAATTTTTCATTTATTTTTATGAAGTGTTCCTCCTCGGATTCCTTTTGGTCGACAGATAGATTGCCCATCCTCTCTTTTCAGGTTAATATTAAGTTCAGAAATTCCAAATGGCAAGATAAAATTGGTAATTTTAAAGTGACGAATTAGCTTTAACAGCTTTAGCAACGAGTCAAAATATTGTCGCTGTTATTTTGAACTATGCAAACTCATAAAATGAATTCACGAGATACTACACGGTAATAATTTTTGTACCTTTTTAAATTCGAAATCTTTTTCTTTACGCTTGAAACAAGATTCAATTCGAAGCGATCGTTCTCATAAAAATTTTTCTAACATGTAAAGGAATTTATGGTCACGCTCAGTAATACGCGTGCTCAGTGTGAATAACAGACACACTTGGCCTTTCGGACGATATAAATTAATCATTTTCATGCTTGACCTCAGCTTTTGACTTCTGAACTAGGAAGTTTCGCAAAATCCATGCTTCCCGAAAATCTTAGAAATCAATTTCCGACAGATTTATTTAGTGATCTTTATCACGCGACCATACAATTCACTCATTGTAGAAGGAACCAATTTCTATCAGAGAGACGATCTTTAAAACGTAGTAACCTATTTATTTAATGCTGGTTTTGTTGACAATGCAGGTCACTGAATTTGAAATCGTAATTTATACTGAAGACAGCGTTAAACGTTTCTGGTAACTCTAGTTCCGAAGTAGGGAATGATACGTTTTATCTTTCTCTTTTACATTTTTCTTGGAAGCAAAATAATAGGAATTAATGAATTAAAGGGAAATTTTGTTAATACTCGCATATAGGTAAGAGATTTGTGTTGACTGTTCTGCTTTAGTTTGTAGGTAAATGTAGAAAAGTAGTTGCCTTTTTTCAATGTCGGTAAAAATGTTGTAATATCGAAGTTTCGTACAGTTTTGACGATTCTATTCGCGCTCCTTTATCTAACAGTCCTCTAGGGGAATTTCTGGGCTTTAAAATTATTTTATTATAAAACTTTTCTTCGAAGAAGAAGACGTGATTATGTTAATTAAGACTACTATATATAGTCTAGGCTTTCAGGTTAGAGAGAGAGAGAGAGAGAGATAGGGGATAGACTGCTAGTGGAGCAGAGATTAATAAAACTGAATCTGAATCGCGGATATTTAATATTTGATAATTGAATTACTTAAGGTAACGAATTGTCACTGGAGATTGAATCTAGATTAAATATCTAAGAAGTCAGAGCTACTGCCTTGAGTAAGTGTATTTAGAATATATTAAAGTCTTCTCATTTCTCGCGTACCTCGTTAATTGTCTCCAGATTGATTAATTGGGTGCATTTCTTATCCCTGATCGACTGAATCTGAGTTGTGGTTAATATTGTGAATAAATTAGATTGTTTTTTGAAGCATAGCCAGTCTTCCTTCCAATTTTCCCACACCTTTAAGGGCGCAGGCGAGATCCTTACTCAGTTATATCAAATTTATACTCGACTCGGTGCCCTTCTTTCTTTCGACACTTGCTACTCTCTCCACGCGAATTAAGTGGAGTTACTTCCATTTAATTCGTGTCCGTCTACACTTTTTACACACTTCCGTTTACATTTTTAAGCCACGAAGGTATGTCACTTAAATAAACTTGTAGAATGATTACAATTGTCTTCATTGTGAAGGAAAAGGATGTGAAAGTGAACAATTTAAAAAAGAATATGTAAATATTAAAGTGAAAGACTGAAAAGATGATTCACTAAAAGTATCATCATAACAATTAGACGCAATAGCCATCATTTTGTCATGGCCCGAAGGCCGCAGGAGTAATAGGGTTCGAGGAAGAAGCAAAGACATGATCTCAAAAAAGCTACTTTTATTCTATCTTTAACATTTTATGAAATATACGACTTTATAGCAAAACTCTGGGAGCAATCTTGAAATCCTAACACTTAATCCGATATATAAAATTACTGAAAATCCCTTAACTTCAGTCGGAGTTCCTTGTGGGATCCTTCTCGAGTCCCAATAGATCAGTCAGCTCCAATGATATTTACTTCCACACTCCTAGTGAGTTCTACGACAAATATTAATTTCAGGACGCACGACCTCACAGTCACAATTCACCTTTTCTTATTCTTGGATCAACGATTAACCATTAAATTCACATACCCAACGTCAGGATTTAAATGGTAGTTACATTTACTAAAAATTAAGTCTACGGAAAGCGGTTTTTTAAACTAAAATCACTGCAAAAGAATATTTTCCCCAAGAGGAGTAGTAAAAGAACCCGAATACAGTACCCATTACTATTTAGTATAAATATAAACAAGTAAGTTCGATGGATAAGGCAATTAGGTATAGATTGTGATTATTTTCGAAGGGATAAATTCCTTTTAGTTTATTTTTTTCATATTCAAAATAAGTTAAAGAGAGAGAGAGAGAGAAAGAGAGAGAGAGAAAGTATAAAATAAAAAATATTTCCAATGCACACACACACACAGTTAATTTTTTTTAAAAAATACTATCCTGATAAACAACGAGTTTTTTTGATAAACTATTGTGGTAGCCCCGTGGCCATGGTCACGAATTCATGGCCGACGTTGCCCAGTCGCGGGATCAAGTTCTGGCTTCTAGGAGTAGTACCAGTAATGTGGAGAGCCAAGAAAACTTTTGCCTGCGTCACATGACCGTGATTCAAAATCACACAGCCCGTGTAGTTTGAAAATGAGTCGTTAATAAACACGATAAAGCAATTAGCGAAATTTATATGAATTTTTGTTTTGGTATTAATTTTGGGAATATATCAAGAGTATTTCAAAATAAATATGTATATATTTTTTAAAAAAGAACATTTTTTGATTCATAGCGTATATACTTTTCTCCGAAATATAACCAATATGCTGTAATATGATGCATAATCAGAATTATTACAAAAAATTAAAATTTACTATAAATTAAACTAATTAAAAATTAGCTTAAAGGTATCCGACCACGCTAAAATTGTGAATTTTGCCAAAAATTGACAATTTTTTATGATTTTATTTTATAGACCATCTTATTAGCTTTATATAAAAACCAAGTTTATTATTTTCCGTTCTCTAGAACAAAAACTATAAGTGTCTTAGTAAAAGAAGATGTCATTACTTTAAGCAAGATATCATACTTTAAAACGCGTTTTACTCCAAATGTGATATTTTAAAAATGCTCAAACAGGGACAGCGATTGCTCAAAAAGTTTTGAAAATAATTAACTGAAATTTTTTGTGTGTGTTTGGTATAATAGAAGTGTTTTAACCTTCAGATTTATCAATCCCTGTTTTACTACAAAATTTACAGTCCTTTATGTGAATATAATCACTGTTTTTTTAAGCAATTTCATAAAATAACTAAGACAAAATGCTCTAGTTTTTGTAAAAATAAAAATATCTCTTATTCTGAAGGTCATTTCAAAAATGAATAATACAGAAACACATCAGAATTGAAAAATTGAAAATCTGTTCATAAACTTTTGGTACAGAATTTAACCCGTTTATGTTATTTTTTGTCAATTTTTACCCATTTTTTCCCCCCATTTTAGTAATAATAATTTCGTTTTCTCTTCTTAATTTTCGCCTATTTTTCTTAAAATGTTCTAAACAAATCTAAAAACCACAAAAGATTCCCATACCTCTCATTTTTAAAAAAAAAAGTTGTCGCAAGTAGTCAGATAGATACCTTAAATGAATTGCTATACCATACATGTAAATAGCGCTAATAAGAAAAATCACACTCCTATAAAAATTACACAAGCGTGATTGCTGATGTTCTAAAAAAAAATGATGTTCTTCAGTATTCAGCGTTTAGCTTTACATATCTTAATTTCAGAGTTTAGAATCCAATCCGCAATTCATTTCTGTTTGACTCTTTATCAGTTTCCTTCCTGAAAATTCTTCCTTCCTTTTTCTCTTGAAAGCTGAAATGCTTCATAAGCTATTTGAAATCTCAACCGCAGACACATAGATCAAAATAATATATAATAATTGGAATTAATAATTACATTATAATAAAATGACACAAAACACACACATACATGCATATTATTTTTTAAGAAAATACAGATGTGTGGTAACATATTAGATATTTCAAAAGCTACTCTTAACCTAAGGATACATTAGCATAATAATCTTAAGGTATCCGACTACTTGCGACAACTTTTTAAAAAAAAAAAATGGAGATATGGGGATTTTTTTGTGGTTTTTGGGTTTGTTTAGTACATTTTAAGAAAAATATGCTAAAAGTCAGAAAAGAAAAAGAAATTATAATTACTAAAATGGGAAAAAATTGGTAAAAATTTTTTTACAAAAAATAACATAAACGGGGCCCATTCTGTACCAAAAGTTTATGAACAAAGTTTCAATTCTGACGTGTTGCTATGTTATTCATTTTTAAAATGACCTTAAGAATAAGAGATATTTTATTTTTACAAAAACTATAGCACTTTATCTTAGTTATCATATGAAATTCCTGAAAAAACATAAGGGGCTGTAAATTTTGTAATAAAACAGTGATTGATAAATCTGAAGGTTAAAACACTTCCACTATTATACAGAACATACACAAAAAAGTTACACACAATTAATTATTTTCAAAAAATTTTGAGCAATCGCTTTCCCCCGTTTGTGCGTTTTAAAAAAAAACATACATTTCGATTAAAACGCTTTTTAAAGCATAGCATCTTACTTAAAGTAATGGCACCTGTTTTTACTAAAATACTTGTAGTTTTCGTTTTAGAGAACGGAAAATAATACACTTGGTATTTTTATAAACTTTATAAGATGGCCTATAAAATATAGTCATAAAAATTTATCAAAATTCAGAATTTTAGAGTAGTTGGATATATATCTTAACCAAATTTTCATTCAGTATCATTAAAGGAAACTTATCTATTCAAATATATTGTAACATTTTCCAAAAAATTCATACTTTCCCTTCTAAGAATAAGACCAGACCGACAGAAAGATTGTGTCTTTTTCTGACACTATTTTTACATTTTTTTAAGCAAATGAAATTTTAAAAAAGTCAATTTAAAAATACACCACTTTTTAAAGAGGTTATAATGATAGTATACAAATATGTAATCAACTCATCAAAGCAAAAGAAATTTCCAACATATATGTGTGTCTCCCTTTAAATCTGACACGTATATAGCGGTGTCTGTACAACGTAATTAAGATCATTTTAAAAAGTTCACCAGATAAAAGAAAACAAACTCGCGCGCAAGAACTTCCATATATATCTTAGTTTCTCTCTCTCTCTCTCTCTCTCTTTCAAAAGGGTAAAAAAAAAAGGAACTGAAATACGGTTTTAGAAAGAAAAACAAACTCCGAACGATAGCTAATTTGAGAACATTTTTAAAAAACTATTTTCGTCTGCAGACCAAAAGTAAATAAATAGTAGTGCGATAAAGGCTTGAGTGAATGGCCGCAGGTTTGTTTTAGGTCTTCGTTTGACGAGAGTGCTTATGATAACATCTTAGAAAATGTTTGATAAGAAAAGATTATATTGAAGTATTATCAAAAGTGGTTGGGGAAAACTTCGAATCCTTCCGTCTTTGAAAGAGACTTAATTATAAATCTAAGATTTCTCAAGGTTTAAAAAACATTTATAAGTCAGCTAATTTTGAAAATACAATAATCCCAAGAATTCTCCAATTTCGGGACAACATAAAAAAAATTTATCAAAAATGTCAGCAAGAAACTACTTAAGGTTTTCAGCTCTGAATCTTCGAATTAAAATTTTAAATTAATTCAACAATCACCTAAAATATATACGTTCCTAGTTTTGATGAACTTCTTTATGATTTTATGCATAGTTTTTTTTAGCTTTCTAATGGGCTGCGGAATGGTGTTTTACCGTTGCAGACCTAGTACTTTCCCGGAAGCTGGTATTTCTTTTTAGTGCGGTACCCTATAGGCGGATACCAACCACCGCAGGTAATTTTGACACCCAGTTTCCTCCCTAGAGGAGGCGCTTGAGTTCTGACGATGCAAATCTGCACTAGGATTTAATTTTGCCGAGAACACCCAAGCCAAACAGACACTCTAGGGATCTTTTACATGGTGGCTGTCGATTTTCTGCATCATAAAAATCCACCGACTTGGGCCAGGGCCGAAATCGCAACCTTAGGTGCAGAAGGCCAGCGACAAACCAACTACGCCACCCAGCCGGCTAAAGTATAAGGTACTGATTTCATGAAAAATTCGAGCAGAGCATTAATTTGGTGGCCATGGGAGAGTACTACCATGAGTGGTTATGGTCAAGAACTTGTGTCCGGTGTTATCGAGTCATGGTATTGAGCCCTGATACCACAGAAGACCCTTCTTCTAGAGAGGCTGATACACATTAGATTTATTGTGGCTTAACCTTTTCGAACGGTCAACAGAAAACATTTTAGAGACAGGTGTGTCACATATGCATCCACCCCGCATGTGCATTCACAGCCGGGTGAATCGCGGTTCGTACTTGATCTACAGCAAGGGTGAGCCACCTTTCCAGAATACGGGCTACTTCTAATGTTTTTAAGGTGTTGCGGTCAACCCTGTAGCGTAGGTGTGGTCATTCTGTATTAAAATTGTATGTTATCTTTTCTTAACACTTGTTTTCGACATTGTACCACTCTTTTAAAATATTGCTACTAAACCGTGGAGCGTGGGCGTATTCAATGCAACGAGCAGAGAATCTGAAATCGACGTATATGCTTAATTTTCTTGCTGTCGAGTCTCGCGCCATCGCGGGACATGACATCAAAACGAGAACCCAATTCCGTGAAAGTGCGAGGTGTGGGATGATTTCTAAATAGCAAATCCCATGCTATCACGGGAAGAGCTGGTCATCAACATTTATTCTCTCCTTCAATCGGCATGTGAGGAAAGATTCATTTACAAGGCAGGCATCGAGTGATCGCCTTTTCCCCCGACAGTGGCAGCGGACCGTGTTAAAAGTTATTGCGCACTTCCAGTGTAGATACGTGTGTCGTCTACACATTTATCGAATAATTTGCTTAAATAAATATAGTCGCATCGATTGGGAAAAATCGATTCTCCAGTCTAGCTGATGTCGGTGTTCCATAAACATGTTTCTTTCAGCATGCGCGTCTCAGGTCTTAGTAAAAGTGGTCACCTCAAAATGCCTGGGTGGTCCACAGGTTGATCGCAATCGATTTATTGCCCATCCCTGATCTACAGGATTGATCGTCTCCACAGAAAATAGCATTCAACGGCTTACCGCCTGATTGGGGAATTTGAGACCAGTGCATATATGACACACCCGTCGCGAAAGGGTTAAAGTTCTCATGTTAGTGTGGAGTGAATGGAAATTTCAGACTACTCAGGTTTGTATCATCATTGTCACTTGACAATGGTTCAAAATTGTGAGTTCCGTTGCCAATAGCCCTCATGTTCCTTTAAGTGCGATGCTAATAAACACTCACTCAACGCAATAATTTATAAAAACCAAACTTCAAGGATTTGGAGTATATATAAGCAATTTTTCTCTCAGAATTGCCTAAAATAAAATAATTAGTTAATTTTGAAGATTTCTTAGATAACTTGTAGTTTTGTGTATCATGAACATATTCAGAACAATCAATAATGATACAATCTAAATTTCAACGTAATTGTGTTGCTTGAGAATTATATTTAAAAAATATGCTCGTTTCTTTTTCGTTTTCTACCTTTTATATAAAGATGTCCATATAAAAGATACAAAATTATAATTTTTTTTAAAAAAATTAATCTAATATTATTTAAAGTATAGCATGTTCACAAATTTTTTGTCTTTTACTAAGGAGTTCAATAACAAAGAAAATAAAAGCAAAGCAAGAATTGGACATAAAATATGTAATCATGAAAATACCTTTTTCATGTTTGTTATGCATTAATAGGTGTATCAATGCGTAAAGAGAGAGAGCATTACTATCATATATGTACACACACTGGTTTCATTCGCAAAATTTTTAAATAGATTTTGTATAGCAAGAAAACAATATATATATTTATAAATATATCCTACTGCTCGTGAAAATTTCACCATGAAAGGATCATGCAAATTCAATAAAATTTGCAAGAAAAGAAAAATAGTAAAGGTGACGCAATATGTGATTAGAATTATAAAGTGATCAAGCAAGTGTGTGTGTGAGGAGTTTGAGCAATATCCTCAAAACTTCTAAGCGAACCGTGCATGAAAATTACCGTAAAGATGCAATGAATTGCGTGTATCGTCGGAGAACAGCTGTAAATGATTTATTCGAAGTCAATATGCCTCATTAGAAATGCAGAGTGCTATACAAGCTACTCACGAAGTTTTTGAACGGAATCGTAGGATTAGCATCTGAGAAGGGGGGGGGGAGTAAAGGACCATGCTGTGTCCTCTCATGATTTGACACAGTACCGAATCCCGTCCACGGGCGTGCCAGTGTCTGCACTCAGAATTCGTTGATGTCTATTGCGTCATGGACAGCGTGTTGCAAGGATTTTCTTGATACAGAACCACCGACCGATAAGCAACAAGTCATCTTTTGAAAAGAGTCTAATCTGGACAATAATGACGGATGCAAATACGCCAAATGCTACAGAAGTAAACGCTTTTCCAGTAACATCTTAATACTTCTTATAACTTTTTGAGGTCCTGGGTACTTATGGAAAAGTAGGTCTCCCCTAAGATCCTTATAAGTAGAGAGTATGTAACATAAGTTGTCAAATGCTTGTACAAAGGGTAACTCGCACAAATAAATATGTGTGATCTAGCAAATCTATGTACAAACTGACTTGACCGACAGCCGCTTTTCACCTATATGATGGTAGTTCTAGACCAAGAAATGGACGACTGCCACGACATAATGCAATATTGCCACTTTTTCCATTTCACAGAGTTCGAAATTCTCAAATTTTTGGAGAATTTGTCCGGGAATAATATTTGACGATTGAAATTATTCGGATTATGATCGTACTGAGATCGAGGCTCTGGGCCCATTTGGTACAAACATGCCTTAAATATCTGCCATCCCTATAACTCTCCCCAGAGTACCTAATTCAATGCCATACTAGACGAACGTCTGGAAATATGGTCTGAGGAGCTATTGGATATCATGGGCGATTACACCTATGTATTTCAAATTGTGGGAGTCCTGAATAATGAGCGCTACATAAGAAAAACTTGAAATTCTATCCCTCTTGCAACACATTTCCTGAGAAGTAATTTTGCAAGACAGACAATACTTAGCAACATGTAGCTCGGAATGTATATGCGTTTTCAGTGCACAGCGATTCCTTTTCTTCCATGGCCTGAACATACCCCAGATACGTCACCAACCGGGTATACCTTGGATTATATCGGACAACTACTCTTTCATTTGGCAGAGAATTCGGTTGAATTTTGGGATCAGATAGAACCTGTCTGGAATGTCATTTCTTAGTGTATTATTTGAATCTGTAAAACTCTGTTCCATGATACGTACAGAAGAACGAGAATTATTAAAATTGACTTATTAATCTTTAATTTTTTGAGAATCATGATATTTTTTCTCAAACCTAAGACAATATTTAAAGTAACAGAACATCTGCAATTTTTGCGTTTATGATTGTTCATTAGCATATTTGTAACAAATTGAAAGTATTTAAAAATGAATTAAAATCTCTACGTTGAATTAGGGTTTGAAATACATTCTTCGGTATAATTTCACAAGTAACATAACTACGAGGACAGCAGATCATCAGCAAGTAGATACTTATCAAGTTGATAAATTGTAGATGAAGAAATAAATTAATTACCACACTTACCTGTATGTTTCCAACGGAAAAAAGGGCCGCGGTGGCCGAGTGGTCTAGGCATCGGATCATGGCTAGCGTGTCATGAGTTCGATCCTAGTACCACTAAAGATCCACCGTGTAGGGGCACGATGCACGTTAAATCTGTCGAGAGCTCAAACGTCCTCCCGTTGGTGTGGTAGTTAGGAGAGGGGGGTGCCAGCTCAGGTGTTGTCCACGTCACTTGACCATGGTTCAAATTACGCGGAACGTCGCCAAAAGCCCTCGTGTTGCTAATCAGTGCGACGTTAATATTCTCTTACTATTACTCCAACGGAAAAAATTATATAAATTGATAAACATAAAAATAGACTACATACTCCTAAAATAGATACTGAATTTCCAGCCAATAACTTTACTATATATTTCCTTATAAGTCTTCTGCCATATAGTCTTGCAAAATATATTCTAGATAGTGGCATAATATAGTAATCATTTTTCTGAATTTTGAAAGTGAAAATACAATAATAAATTGAAAATATAGATTTTGAAAAAATTATTTTACACATACTATTGTTATTCTAAAACAGTGTTTCCACCCTATTTCGCTGCATAACAAAAATAAATTAAATTGAGGTAAACTTGTAAATTTTTTGGTGGGTTCGACAGATTCCGAATTTTGTCTCGTCATTCCTGATAATTGTTGTTTTCTTATTTTCAGTCTTTTCTATTTTTTTCCATTAAATGTCAGTTTTGTTCCGTTTTATTTGCAATTGTTCGTTTTTTAGTTCTTTTTTCTTTCAAGGCTAGCTCATTACAACACAATAAAATTTTAAAATGGAAAAATTTCCCTAAAATGCAAAAAATATTAAAAACATTACTTTTTTTTTAAAAAAAATATTAAGATACATACCATAACTAAATTTTCAGATTAGTTTACGAATAAAGTACCGTAAAATCCGGTGTAACGCGCACTTTTAACACAAAAAATAAGATCGAAATTTAAGGGTGCGCGTTATACGCCGGGTATAAAAATGAGAGCTTTAAAAATAAAAATAAAAAGAGACGAGCATACAGAAAGTTACACTTCTACATATTCGAAATACTGTTTATTTTAAAGAAATGACATACTTGACGATTTTTAAGGCTTGCAATTCTAGAAGTATACTATTTTTCAAAAGCTTGGGATAATACCTCGAATAAAAAACAGAAGAGCACTACTTTGGTACATTTTAGGCAGGGGCGTAGCTACCACCGTATCAACGATACGGGGCCCTCAAGCTAAAGGGGCCCCAACATGTGTAATTATATTACTACTAACAAGGTCTTCATTTCTAAAAAAGGGCCCCAAAGAAGTTTTGATACGAGGCCCACTCAAAGCCAGTGGTTTTAGGTTTCTTCGTAAGAAAAGGGGTTGTGTGTGTGTGTGCGCGCGTTATACGGCGAATATACCTCAAAATTAAAAAATGCAGCTTGAAAGTATAGGTGAGGGTTATACACTGGATTTTACGGTAGTTCACTCAAAATTACTGTTCGTCCATATCCCACTTATTTAAGACACCTTTCAAGATAAAAGTTTCTTCTTTTAGTACATTTCTCGCGCTCTGATTATGAGTGCTTGAGATAAGAACTAACCCCACTTTTGACATTACCATTGACCTTATCGAAAGTGTTAACGATCTCGTCTTATGGCTATAAATATGTCAAATTTTAGAAGGATATTGCCATCAACGTGATTTATAAATCATTAGAAATGTTATATATCAGTGTTTAAACACACAAAAATGATATTTTCAATTTTATCGATACTTTAATTTTATCTGTCTATAAAATTTTTGCAAAAATGCTTCATCAAATGCCTTTAAGTAAAATACAATATTAATTAAACTACAGTTTCAAAATCGGTTTTTTATTATCCAAAGCTTTCCTTTTCTAAAAAAATTAGTTTTATAGTATTAGTAGTTATAATTAATGTTATATTAAAATAACAAAAATACACAAATATGGGGCAATTAATATCTATTTCTGAATATATTATTCTCAAAGAAAAAATTTATTGTTTTTCTTTAATTAAATTTAAGACTTTCTTTTCAATCTTTTAGTCCTATTGTCAAAAGCACAATAAAAAAAATAGTAAGAAAGTGTATTACAGATTTTAACTTTATAGAATTAAATAGAGTTGCAACTCTAGCAGTTTTTTCTTCGTTTTCCTTCATAACTGCCCTCAAAATTATTTACAACAGTTATGGACGTTCATTCTAAAATAAATTGCGTTATTTGACTTCCACAAATATAAATTTTTGAAGGACAAATATGAATAATATATTCAAGAGCTCTAATAATGTATGCGTATAAATAAGAAAACACACACATATATTGTAGAAAATGAATAACATTACAAACATTAGTAATTAAACATATATATTTCCTTTAAAAATATATTAGATTAAAATTAGTTGTGTAAAAGGGAAACATGGAATGAAATGAACCTTTTACCTGTTAACATAAAATAATTGTTATTTAAATTACGTTAACAATTCGAGAAAAATGCATAACTTAGTAGTTACATCAATTGTGTCAAACACAAAGGCTGACTCGGGCAGCAAAGAAAATCAATATTCTATTCATAGAAACATAGGCTCATTTCAAATAATACATTATAATAAACATATATAAAAGACAAGAAAACATTAATATGTATGCCTTGACACTTGATATCTATTCTCTGCGACTATCTTTCCTACTTCGGGTGTAATTTTGATATTTTATTATATATTATTGTGGGCCAATATATTGACCGGGCCGCAAGTTTGACACCCCTGGTTTATATCTTATAAAATACTTTAAGCAATACAAAATTATTGAACGTAGAAAAATGAGTTAAATAATTTTCTATGTAGTAAACAGAAAATAAAATCAGCGTTTAAAAAAATAAGAATGTATTCAAGCATTGTATTATTTGTTCTTAAATCAAAGGAATGAGATAAGGCAAGTATTCAGCAAACAGTACAAATTGGGTTTAGCATTTCTTGTTTAATTTACAAATCAATAATTTATATATATAAGCAAAAGTTAATAAGAATACTAAAACTAAACTCAGTGTCGCCACAGCCCATGAGGGCTAAGACCTACTATGCCCATCTCAGTATACATGACCATTGGGCGCTGAGGTATAAGAGCGGATGTCTCGATCAGATGGTCAGTCTGAAGGGAAATCCAAGTGTTTAGTCCCCAAGCAAGCTTGGTACTCATTTATCGACCCACTGAAGGGATGAAAG
The DNA here is from genome assembly GCA_019973975.1 of Trichonephila clavata. Lineage (NCBI taxonomy): Eukaryota > Metazoa > Arthropoda > Arachnida > Araneae > Nephilidae > Trichonephila > Trichonephila clavata. The sequence goes on along the minus strand of BMAO01019724.1, from coordinate 10,009 downwards.
GTTGAGTCGACCTTGCCCAGCCCGAGGATAGTACCCTGGACCTGTGGTGTGGAAGCGTGATACGCTACCACTCGGCCAGTGGGCCTTAATAAGAATACTAATGCTTAAAAATATCAAATAGTTCGCAAATGATGAGATGAAATTATCGTGTGGGGGGAAGGAAAAAACACACATAAAGAACACACACACACGTTCCAAAATATGGATATTTCGGAAGTGCATGGTGTAAGAAGAAAAAAAGTGATATTCATATCTCTTTGCCTATATATAATAATTAATCAATTATTAATTCACATAGTTAAATTATCAATTCATATACACAAAGAATTAATTGAGCTGTTATCACAAGAAAAATAATTAATATGCGTTACTTATAAAATATATATTATCGCAAATATTCCATAGTCTAAACATAAATTTCTTGTACCTTTCATAAAATAAATCCTTTTTTTTTCGAGCAGGAAATTTCGTCAAATCAAATAGATCTTAACATTGTAGAAAATTTTAATAAAAAAATTCAGAATACATTCAATAATTTTCCAGTACACCCTTTGCCCAAATTACATACTCAGTCATTATTTCTACGCTTAGCTACTATATTTTTAAAAAATGGTGCATACACAGTTTTTTGCCTTAAGAAACCGCTTGTTTGTAATGCTACTTCTACACAAAAATGTACAGCTACCTGCAAACAATGGACCATGAACTAATTATTAACGGTCATTAACTTTCTAAAAAGAATATCATATCTTTTCAACGAAACCCAATTCAATTAAATATAAATTATGCTACGTATTCAATTACAAGTTCATCAGCAAGAAGCAGCATTTTATGAGAACAACAACAGCAGATAATATCGTTAAGTAGCAGGAAAAAGAAATGAAACCTTGATTATATACATATATCTTAATAAAGGTGGATTTCGCCTAAGCAATAAAATAACATTTATCATAAAAAGTTTCCACGATTATTATTTTTCCGAGATCATATTGTTCAAAAGACTAATTAAGATTTAAAAGATATTAGAAATCAAAAATTTTCTCTCGTTAACTTTTGCTGTAATCATTACATAATTTGATTCATATATAAATACACTGCAGCATTCTCCCAAGGCAATATTGTTTTTGAATTTCATTCTGTATAATTGGTGTAAAACTTATACGTTTTACCATCAAAGTAAAAGCTAAAAAAAATTTCTTTCTAAATTGAACATGTCCTCCAGTAGAATTTTTAAATATACATACACTGACCAGTGAATGAGAAACATTTGAGATTAACATTTAAATACGTGCTAGGGATGAAGTATACATTTTTTTTTAAGACGAGGGTTACATGTGACTAGAACGCTAGTACAAGGAAGATGTAAGGATGTGCTTTTAACGATGAATGAAATAAAATAAGAAAAACGACACATCTTTCACCATTTGAAAAAGAGCTTATTGGGGGTGCCCATTTAACAAGGACCTCGATTTCGAGGACAGCAAATCTCACAGGGTTCTTAAAAGCAGCCATATCCAAGATTTTCAAAAGTTGGAATCAGAACCCACAATCCTTCACTAGAAGACATAACTGCAGTTCGAGTACAGTTTTCCAACAGCCTGATCGGCGCCATCTCCAACGAAATGTATGGCAGAACAGGGACTCTACTGTGCTTCAACTGACACAAAAATCGTCAACCAAGACTCTTCCCAACAGATTTCAGCTCGAATCATGCCATGCGCAGGGAATTGCAGAGAATAGGAATGCAGAGAAGGGTGCCTGTGAGAAAACCCACACATTTTTTACCCGAAATGAAAAAATTCGTTTGCAGTGGTGTCAGGAAAGAAGACACTGAACATTTGAAGATTGGAAATGGTTAATGTGGTGGGATGAATCACGCTACACCTTATTTTGCACTGATGAAAGACGTCGCATTTGGCGATAATCCCACGAAGTCATGAATCCATCTTACCTTAATCGCTATGTATAAGGGTCTGGTGGGAGTATCATGATATGGAGCATGTTCTGCTGACATGGTAATGGTGCCCTGGTGTTCCTCGAAGGTAAACAAACAGCCATGAAATACCTAGACATTCTGGCAGATAAAGTCCCCCCCCCAGCAATGTTGCATCTTTACCCTGAGGGTGGAGGATACTTGATGGACGATAATGCAACTATAGATCAGGCCAGAAGTGTTCAAAATTGGTTCGTTGAACATCAGTCTGGCTTCCAATACATTTCCTGGCCACCTCATAACCCGGATCTTAACCCCATAGAAAATGTGTGGAATATGGTGGAAAGACACATCCGACAGCATTCTCCTCTTCCATCTAATTTATGATGGGTGGCTTGGAGGCTGAAAGGCTTAGATGCTGATCGGGTTTTAAGATGGTCCCTAAGACACATGCAATTTGTGTGTATTCCCCTTGTTTCTTGTTGACAGGATGTTGTCGCATTCCTTAGTTGGGGGGGGGGGTCACAACGGCCGGTCAGCAAAGTTGAATGAACTCATAATTTGGAAGAGTCGTCGCGAAATTTGTGACTCTGCGCTTAGTTCCTGACCAATGGCTAGGCGGGACCAAAGGGCGTGCGGATGAAAAAGGGGGTAATTTGCCCCCACTTAAAAGGAGGAACCGGGACATTTCTCGGCAGATTTACAGAGATTGAGAGAGAGATTTTACAGATTAGCAGAAGACCGATTACCATGATTTCAGATTAAGAGAGTTAAATTTAGGCCGTCCAAGTACCACCCAGCTCCATGCCTCCGTTTCAGATAAGTGGAATGTTGTAGTATTCTTATTCATAAAATTTAATAGTGTATTTATTTTAACCTAGTAATGTTTTAAAATTAATAAACGAATTTGATCTAATTAAATTGAATTATTCATTTAATCTCATTGTTTTTTAATTGAGTTTTAAAGTACTAACCACTAATATGATGCAGACATAAGTTAAATTAATCGAACCTGCGTAAGTCATAATATGTTAAATTAATGAAGTAATTGTAGCGCTGCATCATCTGGTGCCGTGACCAGGATTCGAACCTGGTGATGATTTTCTGTTTTTTTGCATTATACTCATAAATAATAATAATAACTTATCTAAACTTGTTCTCACAAATTGTTACAATCTCACACTGGAAAATAATTTTTTTTAAATTCCTTAAAATGGTGGATATTTTTTTATGTACATTATTAGCTAATAATTTTCTTCATCATGTCGTTCTGCGATGATCAGTGAGAAGGAGGAGTTGGCATAATTATACAAAATATCTGTTTAACTTTCATGCCAGACATCGGAAATGATGTTTTTACCCATTTTACTATGCATACATGTCGCGCCAAAATCTGTGTCACAGTCAAATTTTTTTTTAAGTATTTACTTCTTGTATCTTTATATATATATCACTTGTTTTATTTATATTACATATTAATCACTGCTGTGTTATGTACACAATTATACTGTTACAATGTTTTCGTGAGTGCAATTCTTTTGTGTAAATTATGCGGTAGCCCAGATCTCATCTCAAAATTCGAATTTTATGAATTTTTCTCTTTACAAGACGTTCTATTGTACTACATTTGTTTGGCAGAAACGGAGGCAGGGGATGGTCGGTGTGGTATTCAAACGAAAGTCCCTGCCGGTCAAGAAGTTAGTGGGGAGGGAGAAAGTGAAATGGAAAATAATGAGTTCACGTGTTGTGTGTGTAGAACATTTCCGCACTTATTATAATCTCTTTTGGGAGTATTTTTTTCATTAAGGTCGAGCTGGAATGCAACTCACGGACAACAGGAAAGGAAATTTTCCCCTTCGCCATGGCGTCAGGATGACAGGCCAGCCACATTCATCAGGTTCGGGAGCTGTCACGATTTACGACCTCCAACACGAGGGAGCAGAGGAGACAAACGTTTAAAGGTTCCTACAATGCCGCGAAGTCAATAAGAGAATTCAACAATATGCTACCCATTACGGCGGCTACATGCTTCCAGCGTGGTGTCTTTCACCCCTCTTCAATTCGTCAAACGACAGGACATAATTGTCGTTATTTCTTCACCTTCACAACAGAAAGGGGGACTTCCGCCTTTTCCTACTGCACTTGGCACTAAAAGGCTCAATCGTCGGGATCAAGGATTCCCCCTCCAGTTTTTTTTTCTTCCTCTCCTGCAGTTGTTTTTCCAAGAATTCATCGTGTCAAGAAGATCCATTTCCGGCTCGCTGTTGGACTATTACTATTGTCATTTAATCACTCCCATTTCAGTTTTGTATGTCTACTGCAAAATATGTGTTATTTTTTTTCTCTCTTTCCAGGTGTTTGTGAGTCTGAAAGGGGGGAGGAGTGATGGGTGGCTTGGAGGCTGGAAGGCTTAGATGCTGATCGGGTTTTAAGATGGTCCCTAAGACACATGCAATTTGTGTGTATTCCCCTTGTTTCTTGTTGACAGGATGTTGTCGCATTCCTTAGTTGGGGGGGGGGGTCACAACGGCCGGTCAGCAAAGTTGAATGAACTCATAATTTGGAAGAGTCGTCGCGAAATTTGTGACTCTGCGCTTGGTTCCTGACCAATGGCTAGGCAGGACCAAAGGGCGTGCGGATGAAAAAGGGGGTAATTTGCCCCCACTTAAAAGGAGGAACCGGGACATTTCTCGGCAGATTTACAGAGATTGAGAGAGAGATTTTACAGATTAGCAGAAGACCGATTACCATGATTTCAGATTAAGAGAGTTAAATTTAGGCCGTCCAAGTACCACCCAGCTCCATGCCTCCGTTTCAGATAAGTGGAATGTTGTAGTATTCTTATTCATAAAATTTAATAGTGTATTTATTTTAACCTAGTAATGTTTTAAAATTAATAAACGAATTTGATCTAATTAAATTGAATTATTCATTTAATCTCATTGTTTTTTAATTGAGTTTTAAAGTACTAACCACTAATATGATGCAGACATAAGTTAAATTAATCGAACCTGCGTAAGTCATAATATGTTAAATTAATGAAGTAATTGTAGCGCTGCATCATTTACAAGGTATAAAAAATGAATAGCGAATGCATGGTATTTATTCTCTGGATGTAAATGCATTCCAGTAGCATGTAGACTCGATTCCCAAACGAATCAAAGCAGTTATCCATGTAAAACGTGGTCCAATAAAATATTGACCTTGGGTTTCTAATTCATTGGCCAGTGTGTGTATATGCATGTATATATACACTCATGTCCATAAATTAAGGCTAATGCTCAGTCAATTCTGAATCCTGTGACTGGGGTTTAAAAAACTTTCGTACAGTTATAGGGACATCAAAGAAGAAAGTTATGAATCATAGGTTTAGGATCGTTATCTTGATTTAAAATTTGTTTCAGATACCCAAAATTTTTGGTTGATAATTGAACGCTGTCTTTTAAAATAGGTAAATAAAGATAATGCTCCATTAATTTCTCAATATGTACCAAATTACCTAGTCAGAGAGGTGTCCCTTGTTCATAAAGACGTCTCTATTGTCCTACTTCACCATTCTCCAGCTAAATTTTTTTAGATTGTTCCTTATTTTTTCCTTCCACAGGCTGTTAGAAATCTATTAGAGTCAGATATGTTGAATTTAATTCCAATAAGATCAGGGGCGTAGCTACCGCCGTATGAATGATACGGGCCCCCCAGGGGCCCTAACATGTGTAATTACAGTCCCACTAACAAGGCTCCCACATCTAAAGAAGGGCCCTGAAGGAATTTTGATACAAGGCACCCACAGAGCTAGCTACGCCAGTGAATAAGATATTGGATTTTTCTGTAAGATTCCAGGATGAATAAGATATCAAGTTGGATTGGATTATTTATCAATGATTTTGCAACGAAAAGTTTGAGATTTCTGTTCCCTTGACTCATTTTTTTGGATGATTACGTAAACCTGTTGTTCTCAGCACTTCTCGGACTATTTCAGGTAAAACTGAAGAGGAAATCTTTTTATTTAATCTTTACAGTTCTCAGACGAATTTTTCACAGCTTTTCTAACAATAAATCTCTTATCACTTTGAGCTCGCTTTGCCAGATGGCTACCACTCTTGTTCTCAATTCAATTCTTTTCTTTAAAGCGCTTTATCACATCATAAACAGACGAGTGGAACAAATTTACAGCATTCGGCATCATTCTGAAATGATATATCGTATTTTATATCGAAAAATAAACAGTTTTTTAATGTCTTTTGTTGTTTCCTTACGATTACGGGCTATTAAATGTAATACTTTTGTGAGATAAACAAGAAAAAGTAAGCCTAACGATATCTTAAACGTCATTCCAATGTAAAAATGACACAGTAATGCTATAGCTGTATTTATTTGAAAATATAGAAATGTCTGATTATAATTTTTTGATCGGCTTCCTCTCTTTGTTTACATTTTCATTTTTATAAAAGAAGGAAACAATATTTTTTTTAAAAAAATTATACTAGGTGTCGTTAGAATAAATTACAGATCATATATAAAAAAAAATATCAACTTCCTCTCTAAAAAATTTCTTAAGTGTCGATCCATTTTGATAGCCATTGTACATTTAGGAACAATTTAAGACTTGAATAATTTGTTTAATATTTAAATTTAAGACACACACATATATCAGGGGGGGGGGAATGTATCATCCACTGAATTCTTCCTATAATTTTATTTGATATTGTTAGCAGCAGTAATATTCTGAAGATTTTTTAAGATTATTATAAAAAAAAACATTTTTACTCATCTATGTTTTTAAACCAACCATGTGCAGAATGGTATTATTTATTTATTTATTTACTTTTTAAAAGGACTTTTCCTGTTTTTCTATCTGCTGTTTTTTGAAAATATCGTTCTATTTATAATTTGAAGAAAATTACATAAACTGTCTTTTATGACTGGATAAAGAGCTGCGTTATAAATGGATAAGATCAGCTCAAAAAATGAAATAACTTTATATTCCGAATAAAAATTATAAATATTCTAGCAATGATAACGTTGCTGGAATATACATCATTGCAATACCCATGTGATTAAAAATATCCGTAATAGATTCCAATAGCGTCAATTATCCATATAGAATATGCTTTTTATACGAAAAATTGTAAATTCATGGAAAGCGAATAACTGAATAAATTTTTGTAAATTTATACATGGAATTATCTTTTAAAGGAAATATTTATAGAAAATTATAGTTGAATTTTTTTATTGATGATATAATACACGTAAAAACATAACAAAAAATAAGAACAAAAACTATGTATAGCTTCCTAGTTATTTATATTCCTCTATTTGGATATACATAACATGAAAAACGAAATACTATTCTTCTTAAGGTCAAAGAAATAAGAAAGTTTACTTTAAAATTATTATGTATCTTGAAAAACTTTTTAAGATGCAAGTTTGGAAGTTATATAAAGTAACAGATATATTTAATTAATCTTTTTTAACATTATTCTCATTAAAACCAATGTAAAAACTATACAAGCCTAAAGGGAAAAAAACTTATTAGATAGTTAAAAACCACTTACCTTGTATTTAAAGGTAAAATAAATTCTGCGAACTTTCTCTTTCAAAATTGTCAAGACTTTATATTGATTTTCAATATATTATAAAACTTCTATAAATTTCAAGACAATCAAATGCTTTAGTTCTTAAACAGTTTAATTACTCCCATATGCTGTATTTCTGGTGTGGTAAAGATACTGATTTTTTTCTGAATTCTCCTTTTTGCTCATTGTTTGATGTATTATATATATCTTTTACCTTCGCAAATATTTCCTTTCCTTCAAATAAACATTCTTATCTTATTCTTTCTAACAGAGTATAATGACGAACATCAAAATTTTGATAAAAGCTGCGACATTGTTTGAGGATTTAATCTCATGGGGTGCACAATAGGTGTGTTTAGTGACATCATTTTGAATGCTATAAAGTTGCTTATGACTTAATCATCAACTCACATCCTTTCCTTTCTTTACTTCGCTCGATACCGATACAAAGGAATTGTTATTTTTGCTATTTTATTTCAATTCTGAAAATTGAATACATTTCACTAGTTCTTTCTTATTTGATTATAATGAAGTGGAAGAGAGGTAATCGATCACTTCACAAATTTCTTCTCAGTTAGAAATTCTGATGAAATAAAAAAACACAAAAAGAGAACTATATAATTCCCAGAAATATAAAATAAATTAGATTGATCTATTCTGTGTAAGCTACATTCATTCAACAATAATTTAAAATGTAATTTTTCATCTAAACACGCATTATAGTGAGGGTGTATTAATTAAAATACTTTTTTATGGCTTTTAAGCAATTTGAGATTTATGGGTTACCTTAACACTAGAAACGATTCAGTTTTACATTGATTCGAAATTTTTACACGCGTATTTGATATAATGGCTATAGTAAACGAAATAAATTGAAGATGAATTTTAATCCATTTAATTGACAAGATACATTTGCTATCCAGTAAACGAAATGAATTGCAAATGAATTCTAATTAATGAAATGAGAAAAGAAATAACAAATTCTAATAGTCATTCCACTTTTATTGACTTTTTTAATTTGATTCTATGTAATTGAACTTAGTTTGGTTATTCAAGAGTATATTTTCTATATAAATATTACGCAAATTAATTTCGTTATATATCAATACCAGGAGCGTATCTACCGCCGTATGAGCCATATCAATGATACGGGGCCCTCCAAGCTACAAGGGCCTTAGGATATGTAAGCAAAAAATTGTAAAATGTTATCAATAGTCCCATTAATACAGCTTCCATTTTCAAAAAAGGGCCCCCAAGGAAATTTGATAAAGGGTCCTGTCACGGCTAGCTACGCCAATGATCAATATGTAGTTAGCCTAGATGGCATACAAATGTTATACAATACTGAACCGCATTCACAATTAACCTTGTTTGATTTCAAATATTACAACGATTTCTGTATTTTTTTTATCAAGCTAATTTAACTACGCTCCATCTATAATAAATTATAAACTTGATGAGAACAACATTAGATATCTCTTGAAAACATATCAGAAAAAATAATCGAGGTTCTATATCCGTAAAATTTATTAAACTTAAGTAATTCTAAACTAATATAAATAAATATGTATGATATAAAAATGCATTAATATACTCCATATTTTGTATACAATTTTTAAATTAAATACCGTACAAATACAAATTCACTTTCGCAGATCAAGGTTAATAAATCTGCAACATTTTTTTGACACATTAGAAAATTTATTAACCCTTTTAAAGATATAAAAGGCAAAAAAAATTTTTTTTTAATGAACGATAGAACAACACATTATCCAATAAACATTTGAAAATGCTATAATCTGTTACAGTGTTTATGAAAGTGAACATTTTCGAGAGCAAAATTCTCCTTTTTTGCTGAAAAAATCTAAAAAAGTAATAGTTAAAGTTGTAAAGTGTTGGACGTTAAAGATTCAACTAAAAATGGTTATAACTCGGGGCTGAGTTCACAATCCAAGTCTTCTTTAATGTAACAATAATTTAATGATTTTTTAATTGACAAAAAAAACATATTATAAAGGGTTTACAAAAGTAATGGGCAAAGAAAGTGGACATTTTTTCATATTGATCCTCGACTGGCCTCTACTGAAGACCATTGGTCACTAGAGGGCGCTTCTTCTGTTCCATAGAGTCAAGTGGAGTTGTTATGAAAGGAGTAATTATGAAATAACTATTTGATTCCGAAACTAAAGAAGACAATATAGAGGGAAATAAAACATAATTCCAAAAAAAAACATTCCAAAAGTGAGCATTAGCGTCTTAAAATATAGAGTTTAATTATTTATTCCACTGTTTTAGAAATTTTTATCCTATCTTGCATGTATTACGTATTTTGTGTAATCACAAATTAATTATATTGATGTATCAAATATTTAAGTAATTGAGACGGCAATTGTGTTTTGAAGATATCGTAAAAATATTGTTACAGAAAAAATAAATTATGACTCTCTTTTTTGATATATGAATCAAATCAGAATAAAATTTGTTTCTTTGAATGTAGAAA
>BMAO01019723.1:0-38142 GCA_019973975.1 Trichonephila clavata | reverse complement strand
TTTGGCGACGTTGGCCGTAAATGCAGGAATAGATCTAATTATATTAAACTGCTGAGATAACTTTAATCAAATAAAATTCAAACTTCATTTATGGTATGAAAATATTTTTATTCAATTGTCTGCATCATCATTTTCTAAGAAAGACACAAAAGGTGTGTGGTAATTAAAGTAGGATATATAAAAACCCTCGATTGTAGTCAATCAAGAAAATGTGAGAAAACTGCATCAGTCGTGGTTCCGAATATTGCTTTTCCTTCTCTAGAATCAGTATTCTTTGTCAAATTCAGTGTCCGTTTCAAGAATTCAATGAGTGGCTTTGCATCTTCTAAAGCAAAATTAACATTAAAGTCTGCAGTTAAGATAATCGGCTTTTAATCATCAGCGGAAACAATGATTGTAGCAGCCTCTGATGTGCACAGCACTAAAACTTTATGGATAAAGATGATAAAAGCTACGACAGAACTACCTGGTGATATATAGACTTTCGCCTGGACTTGCTGCTAGTTTTCCTTTTTTTTTCTTTCACGAACTCTTTTTGCATTTGTTCTAGGCATTCTGACCAGAATTAATTTTAATTCAATGGAAATAAAAATTAATAATATAAACTTAATGCATCACTCCCAGAAGTCAATGTGTTTGTTTACAAGACGTTATCCATAGCGAATCTTTAGCGAACGTTAGTGAGATATACACAATGCCCCAGGCACTGCCGTAACGGGATGAGCATTATAATGGTAATATTTTGGGTGCTTTTATTCGTTGAAAACGGCACGTTTATTACATAAAGACTACGAAAAGTTACGAGAGTAACAAGGGTACCCACTTAATGTCACCAATACCTAAGAACCTTTTGTCCATAGCAGCAAGATATACTTTTGATGCACAATTCCCCTTAGCAATCGTCAAACATTTTCATGGATATGACGCAAGTCACGTGGTGTACCCCCCCCGCCGCTCTCTTTTCCTCCCGCTCGTTATCTCCTCCTTACTATGGCGACGTTTCGGGGGGATAGGGGGGAATCACTACTCCCGTTCGCTTTTTCACTGTTACCCAAAACTGGGTAAATTTCCCATTCACTCCCGTCCACAAAGAAGTTTCACTTAAAAAAAAGGGAGAAATGGCATGACTTAACCTTTTCGCGACAACATTCTGACCAACAAAAAATATTTTAGAGAATGGTGTGTCATATATGCATCCACCCCAAATGTCACCAACAGCCGGGTGATGGCGTTCGCCGGGACTGGTGAATTGCGTTTTCTACTTGTTCTACAGGATTGACCGTCCCACGGAAAAGTGCATTAAATGGATTGTCACCCGATAAGGGGGTTTGAGAGTGGTGCATGTATCACACTCCGTCGAGAAAAGGGTTAAGATAAGTTCAAAAGTTTATCAATAAATTGCACTCCACCACACACTGCAAAATAAGTGATATAGCTGCTCAAGAGACATTTTGGAAATGATGGAATGATCAACCGATTTTTTCCACAACCTGGCCTTCAAGAGCACCAGATCTCAAACCTTCTAGCTGTGGAGTTTTAATAAAAATTGCTGTGTTCGGTGATGTTTGACATTGATCGCAAATTTAGCTGACTTGAAGGTACGGATTATACAACACATTCACAACGTGACCCTGATACACTCTGCTCTGTTTATCGGTTTCAACATGAGACGGAAAAGGGTGGACAACATATTGAATATGTCTTGCTTAACTCAAGTTATAGTTAACAAGAAACTCATTAATACTTTTTATGCAGTTTTTGCCGCGGTGAACTCTCACTATGTTCTCTTCCATAATATCAGCAAAATGCAGCTTGTGATATTGAGGTTTAATTGAAATATTAATGGATGTTCTTCAATATTTAATACAATTGCCTGTGAAAAATCACTATTTGCTACCATGTGACATTAACGCTGTATGTAATATTAATAGAAGTCTTCCATTGTTCAATACAGTTGCTTTTGACTGAAAGGAGAATTTATTATATTCATCCTTTCCACCAGATTGCAATTTGACTTCCAAATTATAACGAATATCATTGATGGTAGCTAATTACATTTTCAGGTATTAACACATGTTAAATTAAATTTATGGAATGCAAAACAATGCAGCACGTCTCTTGATTGTGCTGTCGATTCTAGTGCTTTATTTTTTTATCTCAACAAATCTCCATTCAACAACTGCTTTCTGAAATTTAAAAATAACTCATCATTTGACTGTAACGTTTGATTAAATTTGTTAATGCATTTAAAAAACTAAACCAAAAATTTTTTGTTGAAACTTTTTTTGAGTGTAACACTAGCTAAATAAATGTCCTATTCCAGCTATCAAAGCTCTCTGAAATTGTTAAATTTTTTAAAAAAATAACTTACTTTTAAACCATCGAATTCCTTTGATGGGATAAACCATGGGGACATCGAATGGTCAGATCTTCACCAGATACTGCGGTCACATTTCTCATGGCTCGCACGAAAGGTGGACCATAGATATTGAGTCGAGCGGCATGGAACGTGGTACCAACATCATTCTCTCCTTGGCAACGATATTCCCCACTGTCTTCCACTCTTGCCTCAGTTATGTTGAGGATGCCAGTGACGTGGCCCAAGTCGCCAATCTTATCCACGGCTGTCACGCGTGGTCCTTGATCTATTGGAATATCATCCAGAAACCACGTGATTCGTGGTATTGGATTTCCTGTGGTGACACACTTTAAGGAGATGGTATCACCCGAATGTGCGGTATGTTCAGGGAAGGCAGATATGAGTGTTGGTGGCACATCTGAAATGATATAACACCCAGTTATTCAACTAATAATATAACATCTGATTGTTCAAATTAATGATAAACATGTCAGTGTATACAAAAAAATAAGATATACATTTCGAGAAAATCGTATAAATGATATGAAGCAATGAACCAATTTGAAAAGTTTCTTACATCCTTCATGTTTATTAGTAATTAAAAATATAGGTTTTCAACAAATTATTTCAAAATTGGTATCAGACGATTCCGATATTAGCTGTTACGAGCAATTTGCAGTTTTTAAATATCAATAAATCTTATTTACAAAAATAACTAATATTAAAAGATTCATTTGAAAAATAATATGCAAAAAATATAACAATGACAGGGAATAAATAATTACCTTAAAATTTAAGCTTGAGTTCACATTTTTAATAATGTTATGTTGCTTCTTAGCTAATAGTTAATTGTATCTCAATTAAAATTGCGTTCATACATGTCGTGTTTCCGAGTAATATCAAGGCATTTTGAGAAAACGATTTTTATTCAACGAAAATAACTTGGCATCTGCTTGCTAAGAGAGAAACGGACAGGCGTTAAGTATCAGAGTCTGCGGCCACTCAGGTAGATGTTTATCAAGTACACTTCTTATTGAAGAGGTATATTTGAAAGTTAAGCATGGCGTACGAGGTAATAAAAATTGATGGTCGAAGAGAAAAGTTCTGTTTAGGGCCATGTATTCTTCAAGAGGCAGAAGTGAGTAATAAATTTAATACCTGAAGATATAACGGAATATAAAAGTTAAAAGTGGTCTAGGAATTTAATTTTAGATCTAATTTAGTTATGCTTGCATATATCTTTATTGTAATATATTCATTTATATATTTGCGTAATTTTAAATAAATATACTTTGGATTAAACCGAAGAAACTGCCGAAGAAAATTGACACGATTTTCTCCCCATTTGCACCGTTTTTTCCATAGGAGCGCGTCTGTTGCGTATTAGGGGGGGGGGAGAATATTCATTAATAATTAAACCTTTCTCTGAAATAAGTAAATCTTTCCCAAATACTGTCCCTGTCATTGTATTGCATTTTGAAGCCTTCCGAATGGTTTCACGGACGGTAGCGCAATGCAAAGTTTCGTAAGGCGGAAAGGCGTATTTCTATGCCAAGTTAAGGGTCGTAGAGGTGTTAACTTCCTCTCGGAAAATACAAACATTCAAAACGATATAATTTTTTGAAATTAAAATTCAATAATTCGAATATTTTACACATTATTTATAATGGAATGAGGTTTCAAAAAAGTACGAAATGTTTAAAATATAATCATTTTTTAAAAAATTATAAGCATATAAAATTAAGAAAAAATTTGTAATAAATATTAAGTACATTTTACGTTGAACATGCTATTTTCTAAAATAGTAGCTTTTGATGTTTAAAACTATATAATTATGAAATGTGTACACTTTCTAAGCCCTACCTAATTTTATTATCTTTTAAATTTCAAAATATTTAAAAAAATATTGAAATTAAATTTTTTAATGTTTTTTTAAAATTTATTATTTTATTTATATAAAAATAGCTTCAGTGTAATAAGGATAAATATAACTTTATAAATCAACTTATTGCTCGTAGTTAGAGCTACTATTTTAGAAAATGAGATGCGCAATGTAAAACTTAATATTTCTTATAGAAATGTTTTATATTTTCATGTGCTTATAGTTTTTTAAATTGTGATTATATTTTTAAAATTTTTCACTTTTTTGAAGCCTTATTCCTTTGTAAATAAGATGTCAAAGACTCTAATTATTTAATTTTAATTTCAAAGAATTACATCTATTTGAAAATTGCTTCTATTTTCAGTTCCCGAGAAGAAGTTAACACCCTTGAGGTTAAATTCTGATTTCTTTAAAAGAAATTAAATTTTTATCATTACGTTCATAACTCTTTGTTTTGTGGTTGAATAAAAAGTATATAATGTATTAATGTAATAATAAAAGAAAACAGCCTGAAATACTTTTTGGAATTTTGAAACCTTTTGATTTTTGTATTTACAAAGTATATTAATAATTATTAACTATTTAAACATGCTTTTTATTAAGATCTTTCGAGGATTATAATTATTCCGGGGATTATAATCTTGTTTAGAATAATTTATTATTTTGTTTGAATGATTTTGCATCGCATTTACCATCAAATTCATTCTAAAGTCGGTAAATAATGTTTAAATGACTATCCTAACTATACCATTCTGTTACCTTTATAGAACTAATATATCTAGATTTTTCACAATTTTGGGATATAAAAATATGTAAACATTTGAATATTATATCATTATTCCTATCCAGTTAAAATCGATTGCGATAAGGAAAAAGGAATAAAAACTGCCTTCTTTCATCCTTCTAAATGCTTGCCTGGCAATGATTGATGCGATGTCCCATTTCAGAACTTGAAAAGCGACTAATTAAAAAAGTTCAGAATCAAATAATGTTCTCCAAAAGTTTGGAAATTGAAGCACATAAACCATAACGATGACAATGAAGGAAAGGGAATTGAGAATGCATTTGCATTCCCCAAATATAAAAAATAAAGTAGTAATTTTATCTCTAAGCAAACTAAAACTTTATAAAAAAAATATATGTGCAGAATGAATTGCATTTAAAAAACGTTAGTATTATTGCAATGCTTATACTTTGACAACACTTTACTACTCGAAAATTTGCAAATAAACTCCAACATTAAATTTTAATTAATCAAATGATAAATATCCACCTAATGCATACATTAAAATTAAAAACAATAACAATTCTCTTTCTTTCTAATCTATGAATTAATATGTATTTTTAAGTTAAGGTTCGATTTTGGAGTATAGGTTCAAAATGTAAAAAAAAGGTTCTAAAATATATATATATATAAACAAGTTACAATAGTTTTCAATCGATCGTAATCATCAATGATTTTCAAGAACTGATATGTATCACAATAAAAAGACTTGCGATGATTGAGACTTATATTTTATCTTTTTCTCGCACCACATACATGCTTTTATCTTTAAGCAAGGAATGCATAAAGATACATAGTAAAGATAAAGGTACATAGTTCACAAAGGGATTGTTTTAACATAAAACTAAATATTCTGATTTTTATATTTTGTTCTAAACTATAATGATTAAACATACGAGACAATAAGACATTTTATACTCAATGAAAATGAACTTTATTGTACAAGTTTTTCTGTGTCAATATACTATTACACACACATAAATGCATTTCACATTATTTTTCCCCAAAATCATACTTTTATGTTTAATAATTCAAATTGAAAGTTTTACATTTATGTTATTAAAATCTTTATAGATTTCATCATAAAAATATTTGTTCCTATAATTTTTACTAAACATGAAATATAGGGATCTAAATAATTCATTCGATAAGCAAAACAAGCGTTTTATATTACCAGTGAAGCTGTCAGAAGTTTTTTATGCAGTAATAATTTGTTGTTTAAATGTTCCATAAGAGTGTCTGATCATTATATGTTGTCAACTGGCTCCGAACAATAATTTTAATAATCATTTCTTTATTTAGTATACTTTGGATGCATGGGAATATGTAAAAAATTATCTCATCCTATATGGCAGGTGATTGCTTCTTTTGATTCGACATTTAAGACACATTTTAATACATATCAATATGAAATTTAAAAAAAAATTATAAAAAGAAATTAGCTTTATCGTTTTTTACTAGTTACGTTTGTAGAAAGGGTATACTGGAACAGCACAAAGGTATTCGACGAAACTTCTTGCGTGCCCGCACAATTGCAAAAACTAAACTATATAAATATATATATATATATATATATATATATATATATATATAGCACCTCATTTTTTATTTTCAATAATTCTACTCCATATCACGAGAGTTATTTAAAATCTAATGAAATTTAACGTTAGGAGATTGTATAGTTTTTTAGACATTCTTTTCGTTGAATGAGAGTTTAAATCCAAAGACCTCTTACAGTTTCTATAACATAAGTGATTCCTTTATTCACAGACCCCTTTTTTATGAACAATGTTCTCCTGATAAATTCTAAATTAAACATATTCTTATTCAAATTCAGTATGATACGTTAAATTCACAAATTACCTGTATATATATATGCAGGGTTTTCGATCAAATATATATTGTAGTTACAATTTGTAATATTTTTATAACAAAAAAAAAATATCGCAAAAAGTAGGAAACTCATTTAATGGTATTAAAGACATTTTGAAACAAACTTACAAAATATGTGCCAATCAGCACAACGCATTTCTTTTAAAAATCGTATTCAGGCATTGCATAGTAAAAAAGTTTTATATAGTTGAAAGGCATATAGGCATAAAGGCATAGTTGAGGCAATAGTTGAAAGTAAAATGTTGCAGAAAAAATATTATTTTCTTCAGGAAACTTAAGTATTGTAATAAATTTAGGTTGGAGTTTCTCCTCACATTATTCTAAGCAGAAAATAACATATTTACGTAAAAATATACTTTATTGTTTAATTTCTAATAAAAGACCTATACTGCCCATTTTATGCAAACTAACTCTTAGGAATGAAAAAATATAGAAATAGCTCTAAATATGTCTTGAACTTATTTCATAAGATGATTTTATTTAGTTCTGCATAAAAACACATTCCTTTCGTTTCCGTCAAGAATAACATAATTCATTAATATTAATAAGCAAGTAAATATATTACAAGAGACCTGGAATATAATGCTATAAATAGTGTAGTAGTACTTCACGATAAATTTTTAAGGGACATTACTCAGATTGTTTTTGCTTACCTGAGAGGTCAAGGGCTTTGTTGAAACGTAATAAATTTTAATATAGAGTTCTCATTTTTCATGCGTTTCAGCTTATTTAAATACAAGACAACATATTCGGAAATCTTTTTTTTGAAAACAATTTCGAGGCTTCTAGAACTGTAACGTAAGTTTGTAATACCCTTCCCGTCTACCCTGTGACCCAGCTATAGGTGAGGGATGATTCGACGTGATAATTTCCAATTATTTTATTTAACACTTTAATCGACTCAAACACAATTCAATGCAACATAATAAATAGGATGTTCCAATCAGTCAACAGAGGGAGGGGACGAGAATCGAGTTTTGGGAGAATATCATCTAATAAATCAACCACTTTAAAATAAGTGATCTACTACCTCAATTTTACTTTACACAATGTAGATGTGTAATTATTGGCCACTTAACCTCTTCA
This sequence comes from Trichonephila clavata, assembly GCA_019973975.1. NCBI lineage: Eukaryota > Metazoa > Arthropoda > Arachnida > Araneae > Nephilidae > Trichonephila > Trichonephila clavata. The sequence goes on along the minus strand of BMAO01019723.1, from coordinate 30,138 downwards.
ATACTTTAAATACCAAACGTAATATGAAGGTGACAATACCTGAACTGTAGGAAGTCTTCCAATTAACTAAGGTTTAATCTTTCAATTTCTTTATCAATATCAACTTCCTGTCTTCAATCTCTCACAAAGCTTTTTCTAACCTTTTGTGGTATTCTTCACCTTGTATCTCACTTGTCACCTTTAGTTAATTAACCTTCTAACTTTCTATTATCTATCCTTCACTTTCTAACCCTTTAGTAAGCGAACATGAACTATATAAAAAACTTAATTTGCATATCACACCTTCTTTTTAGGAAAAGAATGATGCTTTTTGATAGCCCTAAAGAATCCCCAAGAGGATTAGTGTAAGAACGCGTATAGATCCGTCACAAGTTTAATATACAAAAAAAAAATAAGTTTTTCAGTGTGACTAAAAATCAACCTTTTTATTCTTATATAATTAAGTATTTAGAATCCTAAAAACTAATTTTATTGTGCCTGAAACCATTTTTTTTTTTTACAATTCTAAGAAAACTTGAAGAATTTTAATTCGAGAGTTTAAATTAAACAATGTCCTCATTTTGTGAATTGTAACAGTTGCAATTAAAAACCAAGGTTTAAATTGCAACTGTTACACATCTCATCTCATCGTTTATTTATTTTTAACAGATTTACTTTGAGCATGCTCTGCGCTCAAATGCAAAAATACAAATGAGGGAATTATATTGTTCATTTAAATACACACGGGAAAACAGAAAAAAAATATATAATCACGTGTTCAAGTGAAGGGAAATAGAAGTTATTTTTAAAAATTAAATTTTTTTAGGGAAAGTTTCAACCAATCAATAAGGTATGTTTAAGCTATTAATATATTCTTTTATTCGGAGTCGCTGATAAATTTGTATAAATTCAAGGTCTGGGTTTAATCCCTTAACAAAATACAGAATGAGACTAGCGTTTTCGAACTATGGTATTCATAATTATGGTTAAGAGAAAAAATATGATTAAAATTTTAAGTTATAGGTTATCTTTATCTCCCTCTCTCACACACACATGTGCATATATACTCTCATATATATATATTAACAAGGGGTGCTTATATATATATATTAAAGATAATGATTTTGAGACGATGAATTTTATATCTATAATAGTAAATTATAATGGAAATTCAGGCAATTTTTTTTGTGTGCACAATACATTATTCTTTCAAAATAATAAGGGTCATTGGTTTCCGTTACAAAGAGTCTATGTAAGGAATTGATTTTTGTTACAAATTTGCTGAAGAAAATCATTATTTTTAGTCAGAAGATAAAATATTGGTTTCTGCATAATCTGCAAATATATCGAATTAACGTGGGAACAGTTTCCTAAACAAGAACAAGAAAGAATTTATTTCCCATTTAGGGACTAATGCGGGCAAACCCGTCTGTGCAATGGATATGTGAAAAAAAATATAAATTCGATAGCATAACAATTGATTTATAAAATTTAATGGTATGCAAGTTTGAAAAAATTCAATATATTGCATAGAATTTTTGAAAGAGAAAAAAAGTTTGACAGTAATTTTTTAACATAAAAATACTGATAAGGTTCAGAAAAGAGATAGATTAATTATGGTTGGTAAAATATTCAATAAGTAATCGAGTAGGGTGAAGAAAATATGCGATTAAAAGCTTCCCAAATTTAAATATTTTATATAGACTATATCTAGTAGAACTAGAGAGAGATCTAATATAAATACAGTTTTTTTAAAAAATATACAAAATTCAAGAACAATTACCATTAACCTCTTAATTGTGTAAAATAACCTGAATTAACCTATGAGTAGAGCAATTAAATATTGATAGTTATAAATATTTCAAATTCATGTGAATAAAAATTTAGGCAGATTACAAAGCTTATCTACTCTATTTTTCCACGTAACCCTCTTTTATTTCATATCTGTAAGTGTTAGAAATGGGTTATCATCGTTTATGATAAAATTTCTATTGGATGTTAAGTAATTTTAACTCTTTCTTATACCTTCTCTAAACATCTAACGATGAACATGTTCGTGAGATAATGATTGGAGACATTTGAGTGTTACCAGATTTAATATACTTCAGATCAGCCACTTAAAATAACAGGGTTTCAGCACTTTAAATGGCTTATGACCTTCAAATTGGTTACAGGGGAGCCGTTTGGATTTTACAGTTTCATTTTTGAAGTTAGGAGATTAAGTTGCCAGCTCTTGCGTTACCTCCGTCTCTCTGTCATGGTTAAAGTTATAAGGCTACTGATAATCATGTGTAGCTACAAAATATGATTAATTTATTCAAATGTTAAAATTTTTTCTAACACGATGAAAAAATATTAGCGCATTTAAAAAAATAACTACAGTAATGCATTTTATACTGTAGAATACATTAATAACACATTAAACTAAAAATAAATAAAATAAACTTGAATGTCAGTTTCACTATTGAAATAGTTTAAATAATTTCTTCCTTTGAATTTTTAAACGAACAACATCTATTTAAGGTATCCAAACACGTTCGGAGTACTTTTTAACAAAATAGCATACAAAAATATTATAAATGCTCTTTTAGGACTCAATACCAATTAATATTACTATATATTTAACTATCAAAATTTAAAATAAATTACCTGAATTTTACAAAATTACAATTATAAGTGAAATTTTAGAAATATTTTTGAAAAACTTCAAAGCAATTAGAGAAAAAAGTAATAAACATATATTTGTAAAAGTGTTACGAAAACAAACTAGATGCATTTATCTAGAAAATGTAATAAAATTTTAGTTTTTTATTAAAATTTGAAAATTTTACAGCTGATTGAGTAAACATTATAAGAAATATTGCATTTTTTATGAGACTATTATTTAAATAACAAACCATAACTCAAAAAGTATTCATATAATAAGAATATTTTAGTACATTATCTAGAAAATAGCGTAAATATCAGGTTCAAAAAGTTTTATAGAAATACATTCGTAATATTTTGAGTCATCAGACTCGCCATGATAGATTTTGAGCATTTTAAATGCCCACTTCTGGTAGATCAAAAACCCACTTCCGGTTTCTGTAACTTTGTAAAATTGATTGTAACTTGGCCTCTAGGTAGTGTAGAAACAAAATAAAGTATATTTCGTAAAGTCAAAAGATAGCTCTATTCAATAAAATGAAAAACAAAAATATATGTCTTGACTGAATTGGGTCATTTCCAACGTGTTCGGATACCTTAAGGGAAGTTACTGAATATAATGATAAAAGAGCATATTTAACTCACAAATCATGCTCATTGCTTTTGTCAAATCAAAACTCAAGGGTTTTTTTAATTATTTTAAATTTTAATTTAAGCCTTTTGTTTGGTAAATGTCTGAATGCTTAAAAGTCTATTTATGAGCATTTGTAAGTAGCGATTTTTTAAAAAATTTCTCTAATATATTGCTTTAGTCAGGAACATTTGAGTCAATTGTCATTCGGATTTTATAATACCCTGCGTTAGAGATATTTCTTCGAGAATAGATTGTTTTGTTGTACAGATGAAATAAACCGATAATTAGATTTAGAATAGATTCTATTGAATTTAAAAAACTACACACACAGAAAGAGAGAGAGTTGATTTAAAGCCTTCAGAAATCATTTTGAATTAATATTTTTTAAATATTTTGTTAAACTTTTAACAGGCTAAATTTATTTGTTTTAAACGGCATTATTATTTATCCCATGCTCATAACATGTGTGACTTTACATACTGACTTTAAAATGAATGATATTTTCAGTTTAGAAACAACATGGTCTTAAAGCCAAAAACTAAGTGCAATTAAATACAACAGATCTCTTTAAATTGATTTAAACAACACTTTTCTACAGAAATAGAACGTGTTGAAAAATCTATTGAAGCGTTACACATCCTTTTTATGAAAAAGAAGAATTTTTCAAACGTTCTAAACACGTCGATACCACGACAGATGATTGACAAATGACTTTTCTACCCGTCAAGTAAGAAAAGATCCGGGACGTATAAAAAGTCTCCAACAATTCATCAATGACAGTGAAAATGCTTCTAAATACGTCTCCATATAAATATATTGTGTATACACTTTCAGAAACTTATCAGTTTGCATTGCAAATAGAGGAGAAAATATTTATAGGGAAATTTATGGCACACATATCCAATGGGAAAAAAAGAACAAGCGTTTTGTATTCTGTCTTTTTGTCGGGAAAAAGAATGGCAAACTTGTATAAGTGATACAAGTCCCAAAATGCTGGTATAAAAAATAAGTATACCGCAAGGGTTTTTAAAAAGTGTAATTATTAGCACAGTGGGTTGCTTTTAAAATTTTAAATACTTCATACATGAAAAGATTTTATTGGAATAATGACATTTTACTGGTTGAATAAATAAATTAATTTCATTGCTTCAGTTCTTGAATGGATTAATGAAGAAACATGTCGCTATATTAAAGCCACATTTATTGATTTAACACAGGTAAAGCGGTGGCACGAAAATCACGTCACAAATACAACAAACAGAAGCGCGGACATGTAAACGGTAACGGTCATACAATTACGTGGAACCTTAGAGAAATCTCTATCATCCACTCATCATAATAAGTAGAAAAAAATAAGAATAATTTGCTGAAGTGTTATATAAGAATATAAAGCAGTCCACAATAAGTGCAGCGCAACAACGCTGGTGGTGGGGTGAGTGAGAAACCACTCATCCAATTGATTTAGTTAATGATGTCACATCTCTGACAACCACACCCGTCTTTCAACCGGCTGCCCCATCTCGACGGAATAAGGGGAGAAAAGTGAGGAATTTCTTTAATATCAAAGATTAAAGGAAATATTATTTTTAAGTCCGTTACTCATTACCTTTTAAATATCTGCGTGCGGTTATTGAAAGGAGATTTTAAATAACCACTTGGGAAAAAGTAAGAAAAGGTGGAGAAGTTTAAAATAGGATCAAGTTGTTACACTAACCGCATGCAAAAGCTTGCATGGAGGGAGGGGGGGGGGTAATAACTAGAGTGAATGAAGTCTTGCAAAAGAAAACAACGAGTGATAAATAATTTAATTTGTATCAAGACATTTTCATCCTTTTCAAAGCTGGGAAGTGTTGATATGAGTGGTTAAGGACACGCGGACGTGTAGCAACATAAGAATTTTTTTCCCTTCGCTCTTTACTTTATGGTTCAGTTGAACCGGAAACAGAATCATATGATTTCTGTTAGAGGCTTTTTTGATTGGACTCAATACGTGGACGATGCATCACCCTGTTTTAAAAACGCTAACATTTCAGTTTTTCTGGCTATATTTCCCATTAGGTGGTTAAAATAAAAACTACCACGCGAAGTCCATCAGGAATTAAAATCCCTCGTAAGAAAATTTAAGTGGGGGAACACACACACACACACTAATTCATATATTCCCTTTGAATTTATGTGTCTATTATACTTGAAACTTTTTTGAAAACTTTTCCTTTAATGGTATTTAAAATAATTTATTATAGTTTAAAAAAAACAAAGAACACACGCTTTTACTCTGATTAGAACTACAAAAAATAGCTTTAAATTAAAAACACTCGCTTTAGGGTTACACCTTATTCCTTTAGTCGCTAAATCTGTAATTAGTCGCCAAATCTGGAAATGGTATATGGAATTAGTCGCCAAATCTGGAAATGGTACATAGAATTAGTCGCCAAACTTGAAAATTGTACATGCAATAAGAAGCCAAGTCTGGAAGTGGTATATAGAATTGTCGCCAAATCTGATTATCGTTATTCCTGGCGATCCTGATAAGGACAATGGAACAAAATTATGAAATTATTTTATTGTCATCGGTCCTTGACAAGTGTGCAAAATTTCGAATTAATCCTATCTTTTAAAGTGGGTAAAAATCGAGTTATAAGATTCCGTTACGTACAAGTGAAACTTATAATAGCGTGTTAAAAAGTTAGAAACTTTCCTAATACCTTATTTTCAAGTTTATAACTTCCTTTGCGAACGCACACTGTAATCTAAATCTGTATTTTAATTTTATCTTACAGACTAATTTCTATGTTTGGAGTACTGAGTATCAGGCAATTTCTAATAAACTAGGAGGCTTAATATAGAAGTCTATTAAGTAATATTTTAAAGAACAGACATGTATATTTGTTTATAACCAAGGACTTGAAACTTAAAATTCAAACATACGTATTTCAAATTAAAAGAACAGCTGGAAATTCTCAAATCAGTTAATCAGGAAACGAGTAGTATGTTTGCTAATTATTTGCATGTGTGGAATAAATCGAACGAAAGACATTGCTTAGTTGAAAATGAGTCTAGTTTCCTTGAATGACAAAAACATATACATAAACAATTAATAATAATAAATTTTTCTAAGAATAGAACATATGTCCAATTTACCCTCCGCACGAAAAATGGAGTGCAGTGAAGAGCAGGTCGATGGCCAAGAAACAGACTTTTAATATCGCATCGTTCTAAGTCATAGAGATAAAATGAAGAGACAAGGATCTATTCTAGTCTTAATAATACGAAACTATTCGTCGAAGGAGTATGCATTGTTACTTATTGTTATGAGGTCATCGAGATATTATCCACTCATTTCAGAGAAATAATTACGATTTGAAGCTCTCATCAATTCGTAAAAGTTATCAACAGACGAAATACAGACATTCAATGACTGAGGAGTTCACCAATAGCGCAAACCGTTTCAATGTTTGTTTGAATTTTGAAACACTATTGTTAAGAAAGGAATATTTTCACTCCAAAATATATTGTTAAAAATCGACAAATATTGTACAAAAATAGTTTTATTTGGCACGAAGTCCTTTCATGTTTTAGAATCAGTGTATACCAACAGTGTTTCAAACCTTATGTTCAGAATAAATAATTCCTTCTTATACAGTGGTGGCAAAAAGTCCTGAACACACTCATTTTTTAGCGTAATTTTTGTGTGTGTTTGACTTTATTTTTCGTTGTGAAATTATCGCACTATCTTAAATATTGTTATTGATTTTAATGTATTTTTTTAATGTTGATTTCAAATCTACTACTAGTTTCTTAATGACTAAAACATTTTTTGTAGTAAAGCTGAACACAATAATGTGAAATATGTGCAGAATAAAACAATATAGAATAACATAATATGCAAAGAAAAATAACACGAAAATTGACAAATACGGTATATTTAATAAGCATTTTGAAAATTACATTGGTGTCACATGTTAGAAAGTCAATATTTTATGGGCCAGCCGTTTGCTTTAATTACAGCTCTACATCTTTTTGGCATGGAATACACCAATTTCAAAAGAAGATCTTTCGTGACAATATGGTTGAAGGAAAATATTAAAGCTTCAATTAATTCACGTTTGTTTGAAGGTTTTTTCTTTGAAATTTCACAACCAATTTTAAACCATAAGTTCTCTATCGGATTAAGGTCGGGAGACTGTCCTGGCCAATTCATTCTATTCACAGTATGGTCTTTCAACCATTTCTGGACTACCTTTGCACGATAACAAGGGGCGTTATCGTCCTGAAAAATCTATGACTGATTCCCAAAAAGATCTCTCGCAGTTGGTAGCAATTTATTTTGTAGTATTTCAATGTAATCTATGGCTTTCACTGTTCCGCTAACGATGTGAAGTCTTCCAACACCATGAGAAGACATTCAACCCCATACCATCACTTTTGTCGGGTACTTAACTGTGGGCTTCAGACACTGAGGGCTGAATTCCTTATGAGTGCGTCGCCTTACATAGGCACTACTTTGGTTGCCAGAAATACAAAACTGACTCTCGTCACTAAATATTACCTTTTCAAAGTCTTTAATAGTCCATAATGAATGTTCCCTTGCCCACGTCAATCGCCTCTTGCGTTGAAATTCAGTCAGTAACGGTTTTGGGCGCGCTTTACAGCCTCGTAACCCAATTTCCAGCAGTCTTCCTCTAACAGTTCTTGGGCACACACTCACATTTGATGTCAAAGCCCATTATTTCAAAATTTGCGAGGAATTAAGCTTTCTGTTTGAAAGTGAAATTCTGTGCAATAACCTGTTCTCACGTAAAGATGTTTTTCTTGGTCGTCCTGATCGCCCCCTGTCCGCAATAAAATTTGTTTCAGAAAATATTTTCAAAGTTCTCAGAACCGTAGAAAGGCCACATGATACTTTAGCAGCAATTTGGCGCATAGAATAACCTTCTTCCTTCAACTGTATTATTTTGTACCTTTTATTCTCAGGCAGATATGAAAATTTAGCCATAATTCCAATATTTTCCACAAACGCACTTCAAATTGCTTTCAATACATTATTTTCCACAAGCACACACAACTGCATTCAATACAATAAACCACGTTTCACCTTTTTCTTTCAATCCTTTATCGCTACTGCTCTCTGATTGGTTGAAATAACGGAGCATTTCATTGGTGGAAAACACACTCACTCATTCTTACAGTGACCTTGTGCTTTCTTGTCAAGGTTTTTACTATTTACTTTAGATGAAATCTACAAACAGATTTGAAATCAGCATGAAAAAATACATTAAAATCAATAACAATATTTAAGATAGTGCGATAATTTTACAACGAAAAATGAAGTCAAACACAAAAATTATGCTACAAAATGAGTGTGTTCAGGACTTTTTGCCACTACTGTATATTTTAGATGTATTTTTATGGCAATTGGCAACAGAAATTCAACTTAGATTACAAAGCTAAGACGTTATGGAACTGATTGAACGGATTTTAATTTTTTTGTTTCAAATGGAAAATTAATGAAACTTGTGATGCTTAAAACTAAAAAAAAATCCTATTGAAATATTAACTTCACTCAGATTAATTTGATATACATTCAAAAAACGAAATACCTAACAGGTGGAATATTACTAAACATTAATGTATACATGTCTAATGCCATAAAAACTTTTATACAAAAAAATGGACAGTATTTTTACAAAAAAAATAATTTATAGGTTATTGGTCCAATTTGTGCGATTGTTTTATTATTGTCGTATTCAAAGCAACACGAATATAATTGGTGATAGGCTTTATACTCAAATATAGTTAGAAAACAACATTAATATGTCAACAAAAGCGAAACTTGGCAATGGGCTAAATTCATGTGACGCCATAGTCGCATAACTGCAATTACGTATTGCCAACCAATCAGTTCATGAGCTTCTTTGTTGCCAACCTTTTTTTCTTAAAAAAAAAGTACCTATTTGTCAACAATAACACACTTTAAGTAAACAAAATGTACTTGATTTAAAAGTAAACGTAAAAGATCTACTTTTAATTTTTAAATTTTTTTAGAAGAATCATCATACTTAAAAAAATTTATTCAATTATCAAATTTATATTTTGTATTAACTTTACAAGTAGTAGAACAAATACAAGTCTAATGCCAGTTTTGAATTCAATGGAGAACGCCTGATTGCCTTTATCACGGGACGATCCTGAACTTAGTCGACTAGAACATAAACAGCTTAAAACACTCCACATAAGCACTCTTCTAAAATAATAGATGCTACTTCCTGTTAGTTAATTAGTACGAGAACAATAAAAAATGAGTTTTTAGTTCACATATTTTACTTGCTGTCTGATTGCAATTTTAAATTATGAGGTACTTTCGTTCACTAATTCTATTGTTTTGTTACGAATTAATTGAACTGTGGCAGGCTCGACCAAATGACCCCTTTCCTGTTAAGAAACTAATGACGTCTCAACTGTGACGTCGTTTCGCATGGAAAAGTATCCTAAGCCGAACACTCAGACCCTTATGTTCTAAGGCAAGTCAACCTTTGGCTTCTTTTGATCCAGCCACCAGAGAGGTGACTGGCGTACTTTCCACGCCGATCTCGGGCTTCAAAGTCCACCGCACGAGAGGTGCAAGGACCAATATCCAAATAGTAATCCCGGCTACGTCCAAACAGAAGTGGTTCTGTATCACGGGAGGCTTGGAAGGGCGTGACGTATTTGATCTTTAAAGAGACACGAAAAGGAGAAACCAAGAAGCTATCCGGACACTTCTGCAGGTTTCAACACTCTACAAGCTTCGACCCTCTACTACTCCCCAACACAGTCCAACGGACTCTCTTTCCGGTTGACTTCCAGATTCGCCTGGACTCTCTCACATCTACAGTGACCTATCAAGGCTCCAGACAACGAGCATGTCAATGTCGTCCTGAAGCAGCCTTTTACAGGAGTAATCCTACCTTGCCAGTACCTCAGCAGAGCAGAAGCCTTAAAAGAACACTATATTTGTTAAGATGGGTTCTGCATAATATTTAAGTAGTTTTTAGTTAAACTATCATATACTTCATATACTTAACAAAGTTTAAAGTTCATAGATATCCTTAAAATTATTTATGCTCTAAATTTTTACCTAAAAAAGTAGCTCAGGGGTGTTAACTTTTTCTGGAGGGCTGAAAATATAAACAATATTCAAATACATATAACTCTTTTAAATTAAAATTAAATAATTCGAATCTTTTACACATTAATAAAAAAGGAATGAGGTTTCAGAAAAGTGTAAAATGTTTAAAATATATACATAATTTTAAAAATTATAAGCAAATGAAAATAAGATTTTTTATAAGAAATATCAATTAAGTTTTACTGCGCGCACCCTATTTTCTAAAATAGTAGCCTTTGATGCATAAAACTTTATAGAGTTATAAAATGTATCATACACTTTAAGCCCTAGTAAATTAAGAATGATATGTCTTTTGTATTTAAAAATATTTGAAAAATATTGAAAATTTTTAAAAATTTTTTGAAAAATTATGAAAATCTTTTAAAAAATTTTTGAAAATATAATATTTTTATTTTTTTAAAAATATAATTTATTATTCTATTTAATTAAATTTACTACGGAGTAACAAGGATACATTTAACTTTATAAATCAACTTATTGCTAGTAATTAAAGCTAATACTTTTGAAAATAGCATGCGCGCAGTAAAACTTAATATTTCTTATAAAAAATTTCTTGTTTTCATATGCTTATAATTTTTAAAACTAGGATTATATATTTTACACATTTAACACTTTTCTGAAGCCTCATTCTTTTATAAATAATGTGTAAAAGATTCGAATTATTTAATTTTAATTTCAAAGAGTTATATGTATTTGAATATTGTTTATATTTTCAGCCCTCCAGAAAAAGTTAATTTACTCACGATAACACGCGTCACATCCATCATATTCACTTCTCATTGTATAGATGTGTGTGCGTGAGTTTGTCAAAAAAAATTATGCTCTGATATTTTAGACTGAACAATTATTTCAGCAGATTCATTTGACAGCCTTTTTAATCAATAATCGTTAGGATTGTATTATTTATTTCCTATATGCTTTTAGAGAAATAAAGAATTAAAAGGAGTAATTACTAAATTTAGTGTTTTCACTAAAATTTAGTACTATAATCTGATTTTTTTAATCAAAAATATGTTCAAGTTTATTTTGGCAGAGTTATTCAGAGATAAAGAAATTTATTTTAAGTATGCAAAAATAAAAGTAAAATCAAGCTGGTTCCATAGTAAGATGCGACTTATTCCATAAGCTTGACTGTGGCAAATGTTGAACGTTTACAATATTTTTTTGATAAACAGCAGTTGTTTGGAATCTAAAAGCTACAGCTTAAAATATTTTGTGTAGAAATAAAATTCGTTTTTTACTTTAGGTTGTCAACAAATATTTCCAGAGAAAAGCAGAAAAAAATGAGTTTTGGGAATAACGTTGCCAAAATTGCGACTGTTTTTGGTTTAAGAGGCTCCAGGGAATATAAATACTCAAAAGTAATATTGTAGAATTCCTTTTGGCTATGATAACCAAATTTTTTTCTTTCTCTCTTTCTCGTTTATTTTGTTCTTATCTCCAATTAATTATGTACCATTGAAAACTTTGCTTGAATGTCCAAGATTTGCATTCTATTTTATTGCAACGATGAGTGAAAAAAATGCGCATTTTAAACACATTTCAAACTGAACAGTTCTACATTTAAGTTCAGAAGACGTATAAGGGCTTTAAAACTCTTAAGACTTATTTTCCTTCACTTTGAACTAAAAAAATATATCTTTTGTATATTTAGAGAGTGTTTGAGGCAGATAGGAAGTATTTGACTAACGCTTATTCATTGAGGAAAAGAGTAAGAAATGGCTTAAAAGAAATTTTTCGAATTTTTTTTTCAATCATGTAAAATTTCAAATCAAATATCGATCAGAAACGAAAATTGAATTAATATTGTTTCAGAAATTTTACTACATAAAAAAATAACGTGAAGAGATCTATTAAGTTATATTAACTTCACATGATCCCTATGTTTATCTAGACCGTGATTAAGATGTTATAAATTTAAAATCCTTCATAAAAAAAAGAATATAACCAAAGCTGAAGACCTATATCATGCATTTGGGCTGTTACTAACTCTGACTGACACCGGAACCGTAACTTTCCAAAATCGCAAAAATTGATAATTATTTGGAGGTATTTAGTGTCAGTTAAACTAGATACTATGTAACATTATTTATTATTATTTATTTAAACTAATACATGTAACATTATTTTAAGAATATTATTACAAGAAAAATTATTTAAATGCAATAATTTGGCAAAAACTCTGAAATAGAATTATCTATTTTCAAAAATTCATCCTTTTTTAAAAATGCTTCCATAATTATATTCTGTGTGTATATAGCTAGGATTTCTATACCGGGGATGAACTAAGATTTTTGAAATGTATAATTAAGAAGCAGATTTATTCCTATTTTAATAAATCAGAGAAGAAAAATTTTAACAAAAAACACCCGTTATTGTTTCAAGGTGAACCGTAACTCTGAAAATAATGTGAATTTGTCGAACATTTTACTTCAACCCCAGTATAGAAGTAATAAATATACGTATAGGCAAAAAAACACTGATATTATAGAAGCACTTTTCTTAAAAGAAGAATGTTTTGAAAACTTGCCATACTTTCATACTTTCATCATTTTTTGCCTTTTTTAAATAATTTTTCTTGTAATAATATTCTTAAATTTTTAAATACATAAAAAATAAATTCTTTATAAGTATATTCTAATTCAACTGACACTAAATATCGAAAACTTCTTCATCCATGCACTTTTCCAAAATCACCGTGCTGAACGAAGTCCTTCACTTTAAAATATCAAATATATTTTAAGTAATACAACTAGAAAGTACTTGCTTAAAATTTTAAAATTTATGATTCTAGCTTAAAACTTTTTTAAAATGTTCTATGTAACTATCTATTTCATCCATTTTCATTCTTAGATGCCGTGTTGAACAAGAAATAAATAATAAGGTTTGCTACAAACGAATAGTAGATACCGAATTTTCAAAAAAACATCTTTCTGTCCGTTTCTTAGAAAACTCGAAGGTACTCATAGAGGCGTTTGCATCCAGGATCCAAGTGAAAAACATCCAACTTGGAAACGAATCGTCAGACAGGTAGAAAAATGGCTTCAGGATCAGTTGACTTCCCAGAAGTTTGGACAGTTAACGATCAGACTTCTTGGCCAAGAAAGAAGTAAAAAAATATCTTACATTTTGTGCAATCCCCTCGGCTTGACTCAAAATTCTGTGAAAATGGTATATTTATTTCAAGTAAGGAACTTCACGCTATTCTAAGAAGATGTATGCGTATATAATCGTATTATAATGAGAATATTTATATCAAAGAAACCATAGTTCAAAAAACAATTTTGATATCTTAAATCTAAATCTTAGGTAAATAAAGAATTTCATCACTAAATATAAATATAATATTTCAATGTTAGGTATTATATCACCAAAAAATAACTTTCTACAAGTAAAAAATTGCATATCTTACTTTTGGGTCTTATTTGAAACGTAGGTGCCAAATGTAAACTTATTTCAAGTTTAGTAAGCTTACATTGTACGTTATATAGATACCAACAGAAATAATGTGCGTCGAATAACTAACTTCTAACTTTTATTTTCCCGTTATATCTTCAACGATTAAATTTATTACCTAGTTCGGGAATGGATTACACATGACTTTAAAAGATCTTGTCGCTCCTACCATTAATTTTTATTACCTATATGTCATGCATAAACTCTCAAGTATATCTCTTCAATCAGAAGCGTACTTGAAGAGCATATGGCTTCTGAGGGGACCGCCTATTCATATGGTTAACACGTGTCCGTCTCTCTCTCTTACAAACAGATTACAAAATGATTTCATGGAATAAAGACGGTTAAAATAAAATGTCTTGATGCTCGCTCGAAACACACACACACATATATATATATATGAAATATTTCCAAGCAAATACAGCACAGTTTTACAAAAAAAAGCTGCAAATTACTTGTGAAGAATGTTAATCCCTATTTTATTTTACAAATAACCAATCATTTTATGTGAAACATTAAAAAAGCATTAAGTGGAAAAGCTGGTAATTTGACATTCAAGTAAACAAAAAATATCGAAAAAAATAAGCATACAACAACTGGTGAGAGATTTTATAAAATGAGTAGAAAGCTAGATATCTCTCTCTAATCAAACCTTAGCCAAAATAAAATATGATACTTTTCTGTTTCGCTGGCGCAGGCAGTAAAGTAGCCAAAAGTTATACAATCGACGCCAAATGGAATAATATGGTAAACTTTTATCACTACATTTTCAAAACAAGTCTCGTGCTTTTCTTATCAGTAATGTCTTTTTCCTATTACGTCAAGAACGAATTAAAAAATAAATTAAAATTTGGGAACACAAGAAAAATCTGTTTGTTGTCGCCAATGAAGTCTCCTTGACGAGTTTTGCACCGAAGAAACCGAAAAAAGCTCCTGAAATATTAGGTTCATAAATAAGCTCTATTTAATTACCTCGCTATAATAATTCTCTTAGCTTCAAAAATAAATCTGTTGATTAAATTGCTTTTTTTCGCACTGCCCTGTTCAAATAAATGCGTACATTACATATTAGTCCGTCGACAATGTTCGCCAAATCAAAATGTGTTGCCAAAAATGCCGTAATACTTATTTGCCAATAATGGGAAAACGTTCCCTGGTATTCTCAAACACAATAACCTTATTTATAAGTTGGGAAAAATCTTCGCGAAATATTAGGGTAAATTTTTTAAAATTTTCCCCTATTTACTGGTTGATTGACGAACTAATCTATATAAATAAATAAAATTGAAGTGTCTGTTTGTAATTTCAAATTAGCAGTTTGTTACTAAATGCATTTAAAGGTATTTACGATACTTATATCAAAAAATCAATTTTTAAAATATTTGTCTGTCTGTCTGTTTGTTCCGGCTAATCTCGGAAACGGCTGGTGCGATTTTTAAAATTCTTTCACTAATGGAAAGCTACGTTAACGGGGAGTAACATAGGCTATATTGCATTCCCGTATTCTTACGGGAACGGAAACTATACGGGTGAACGTGAAACAATGCCAAGATGAACGCCAAATTGAACGCCAAGCTGAGCTAATGAAGTCGTTGTTTTGGTTACTGGCGACCGATGCTCTTCATGAGCCATAATAGTGTTACGCGCACATGATAATACGCTGACACGTGCCATAATTTTTTTTTATGATAGTTATCTCACCGTTCAGTTAAGTAGAGAATCGGCTGTTTCGGATGCACTTTTAAAAATAATAAATCAAGGCTTCATAAGCAAAAAGCAATGCAAGAAACAAAAAATTGATAAGTTTTACGGTTAGTTTTAATCATTTCTTTTTTTTTTATTTACATTTTTTAGTCACATTTAAACAATAGTTATTATAATCCAAATCTATATAAATAAATAAAATTGAAGTGTCTGTTTGTAATTTCAAATTAGCAGTTTGTTACTAAATGCATTTAAAGGTATTTACGGTACTTATATCAAAAAATCAATTTTTAAAATTTTTGTCTGTCTGTCTGTTTGTTCCGGCTAATCTCGGAAACGTCTGGTGCGATTTTTAAAATTCTTTCACCAATGGAAAGCTACATTATCAGCAAGTAACATAAGGTACATTTTATCTCCATTTTCCTACGGGAACGGAAACTATGCGGGTAAAACCGTGGGACTTTGCTTACTCCCCACCCAATTGGCGCAAAATTATGCATTTGGTTAATAATGGAAATTTTAATAATGGAAATTTTTCACATTTATAACACAGTGAATTGAAACACAGTGTAATTTAGCATCTTTACAAAAAAACAATTTTTTAAATGGTTTTTTATCAAACGTATAACGTTTATTACGTTACGTTTGTTAAATGAAAAACTCAAAATTTGAGAAATATCGCCAAGTTGGCTAAGAAGTTCTCTATTCCGACAATCCCAGATATTTTAATGCAAATTTTCTACCACATTTTAAAGAGGGAAACGAAATAGTTTTAGCGAATTGCGCGCGTGATATTGAAAATTTTATGGTAATTGACAGTTTTATAAAAAGTTTTGATTTTTCGATTGTTTATCACTTTGATTTTTTTTTAAATCTAATTATACAATATTCATATTTTGCACAAATTTTTCACTTATATTGAACTTAGAACTTAGAAGTATTACTTTGAAGATATACTAGATATTACTATGGAGGAAGCCATACAATGTCACTCGCCGAATAAAATTAGGGAGCTTTACGCAATACTTATTTCAACTCCGGTCTTTCTAATCCTCAAACCTTTTGGAAAAAGTACTAAGACTACATGGCGGAAGATATTTTGCAGCAAATACAAGCAAATATGCCTTTCAATCAACACATCTACAGCGCGAAACGCAATAAATGTTTTAAAAATGGTTGGGAAGAAGCTACATGATTTTGAAATGATTATTCCTAGACGTGTCGACGGAAATGGCTTCGATAATGAAATTGCTTGAGAATTAAACTACGATTTTATAGCATTGCAACATCAAGTAACAGAATTTATCTCCTAATTAACTCCAGAACAAGGTCACGTTTTCCAACAAGTGTTACGCAAAATGGAATCTGGCAGTGGTGCACTCTTTTTTCTCGAAGCCCCTTGAGGAACAGGAAAAAGGTTTTTGCTAAACTTATTATTAATTACCATCAGAAAAACCCAGAAGATAGCAGTTGCTATGGCTTCTTTTGGTATAGCCGCGATTTTACTGACCAACGGTCGTACTGCACATTCCATTTTAAAATTATCACTTAATCTTGCATTTGAAGATTCACTCATCTGAAATTTCAGAAAAAAATAGCTCTCAAGGCAGGATGCTTCCACAATGCAAGCTTTTCGTGTGGGATGAAAGTACGGTGTCTCACAAGAAAGCTATAGAAGCGTTAAATCGGACTCTTCTGGATTTACGAGATAGTACAGATATTATAGGAGGAATGGTACTTTATTATATATTGGCTGGTGAATTTTCAAAAACTCCCCCTGTAATCCTGTCGCAGATGAAATCAGTCTCTATTAAATCATCAAGCTTATGGGCAAAATTTGAAAAATTAAGCCTGAAAACGAATATGATAGTGTATCTTCATAATGACGTAGATTTGGTACATTATGCAGAGACGCAATTGAATATCGGTTATGGATGTTTGGACACAAATGCTGGAGGTTATGTTTTACTTTCAAAGAATTTTGCAATGTAGAAGAAAATGATGTAAATCTTATTGCTCAAATTTACCCGGGTTTGCAACAAAATTTATATTGGGATCAGTGGTTGCGCGCAAGATCAATATTGGCGCCTAACAATGACATTGTCCATAAAATCAACATTGAAAATTTAAACGACGTACGGGGGAGGGGGGACATGAAGAAATACTTATCAATGAATGCAATCATGGATAAAGAACAAAGTACTTCATATCCCACGGAGTTCTTAAATTCACTTGAACTTTCGGGTGTACCCTCACATAAACTTCAATTAAAACTAAATGTACCAGTTATGCAAAATCTCGATGCTCCTCGACTATGTAAAGGAACGAGGCTTAGGATCACAGAACTGGTGCAGAATATACTTGGTGCCAATATTTTAACATATGTCATGAAAAGGGATATTGTTATCATACCTCGAATTCCAAGTATCTCCACTGACCTACCGTTTCAACTCAAACGATTTCAATATCCCCAGTTTTAATGTTACTATTAACAAAGCTAACATTTCAGGTAGCAGGGGTGCATTTGGAAAAGCAATGTTTTTCCCATGGCCAACTATATGTTGCCTGATCGGTGTGTCCAATGCTCAAATCTTCACATATTTGCAACTGACGGAAGGACATATAATATGGTACACAGTTCTGTTTTGAGCTCTTTTAAAGAGAAATTATATATTAAACGTAGATACTTTCGATTTTTTAAAATATTAATAGCTTAAGTTATTTAATTTTTGTTGTTAATTATTAGAATAAATTACATTTTCAGTTTTTTTAAACTAAGCTCAATTTTAGAACTTTTAAATTTTATTGGTTCCAGTCAAGCAATAAAAAAAATTACCATATTATATTACTTACTTTTTAATGATAATGATTACGACTTTG
The DNA here is from genome assembly GCA_019973975.1 of Trichonephila clavata. Taxonomy (NCBI): domain Eukaryota; kingdom Metazoa; phylum Arthropoda; class Arachnida; order Araneae; family Nephilidae; genus Trichonephila; species Trichonephila clavata. The sequence continues at coordinate 11,671 of BMAO01019723.1, read as the reverse complement.
ACCGTTATTTAAAAACATCAAGGTGAGTGGAGCCGCGGGTAAAAGCTAGTATGCAATAAAATTAAATAATAGGAGCACAGATTTTATCATATCCTATTTATTAAGCAATAAACATAAGAAAATAAATATATATATATGTGATGTAGGAAATAAAACCAGATATTTAAACGGCATATTTAAAACTTTTATTCGTAAAGCTCCTTTCATAAATTCTAAAAAAAATTACTTTTATAACTTTTTGGGATCTAATCTGCCAAAGGTGATTAATAATCACGCCAAATATGCCTTTGGCGGCAAATAGTTTCTATCCAAAGTGACCACCTAGCACTAAGGAAATGGGTTGCAAAGATTTTTTTTAAAAAATAAATTTAATGAAGTAAGTGAAGACAGTAGAATTACAAACATTTGAAAAAAGATTTAAAAAGAAAAGTAACAAGATATGTTCTTACAATTTCAAAGAAAACGATGCTGAAATGTATAACTACCAGGATAAAAAGTAGAATATGTAAGAAATTCCTAAGTGAAAAACTAAAAATTGCAGTAAAAGTTTTTAAAAAAGTAATTTGAGGTCGAGGTGAAGAATTGAGCATTGGAGGGGGGGGGGGTGATGAGTGATTGTGGTATGGGAAAGAAATATTATGAAACCCTTTATCGAAAAAAAAAGGTAAATTGAAATTTTCTACAAAAAAAAAGAATTATGCCTGGTTGATTCATTATTATGGTCGTGCGAATTTGCACCGTAACATCTGCAATGAAAAAAATCCAGTGGATTTTATTACTTTTTTTGAACAATCTTCATGTCTACCACACTTTATAACGGCCGAAATCTGTGAAATCTGAATCCTTATAAAACAAAATTGACATAAGTGTTAATTTGAAAAAGCTTTTGGTCCGAATAATTAAATGCAAATCCCTAATATACTTTAAAATATCCTGGCACTCATTAATAGTTTCTAAGATATCTATTATTTCTCGGAGATAAATAGCAAAAATAGAACACAAATACTACAACAACAGTACAGATAACTCTTCAATACAAAATATGGTTACTTTTTTTAAAATTGAATAAGTCGTTTGAAATTATTTTTGATTGAACGGTAACCGTATTAAATTAATAAAAAAATAACGGGCACATACTTAAATACCGTAGCACTGTATCACAAGATAAACATCAAGGTAACCCTATTGTAATAATATCACTCAGTCTGACGAAAATGCGGAACAATAAAATAATTCTTCGTTACAGCCTCGGAAAATAATTTTTAAAATAGTGTCACATATATATTTTTTATCGCGTTTGTGTGGCATTGATTGATAAAATTAATAAAATAATATTTCTGGTAGAATTTTAAATACTCAATATACTGTAACTCCCAAAATTGAGAGTACACTTAATTCCAAATTCACCATCGGATCACCAGGTGTAGAAATTAATGCTCTATGTTAATGCACTTTTGTACATTCAAAATACATACATTACTCTTCCAAATAACATTAAATGTAAGATATGGAAATTGATTGAAATTAAAATATGAAGGTTCGAAAGAAAAACTAACACTATTTTAATGTCACAAAATTGAGGGTACACTTCTTTAATCACTATGCAAAACTACCAGTAATTTTTTTAATAGAAATTTTATAATAGATCTATGATAAAGAAAGGCTCTGATAACAAATTTGTGTTTGTAATTTGATGTCTTGATTAAAATGGAGAATCGGAAGGAAACGACGATCAAAGAGAGAAAACTTGTTATTAAACTGTCAAATGAAGGTAAATCCCTGCGGAATATTGCTAAAGTAGTTGGACAAAATGTTAACTGCATCCAAAAAATCCTGCAAAAATTTTTAAAAGACTGCTTTGCTGGCAAATACAGAAGGAAGAGGGAGAAAGAAAATTATGAACTCTATAACCGAGCGGAGAGTTATACATCAAGTGAAGATTGATCCTAAAATTAGTGCTCCTAAAATTGCAGCCAGTACCTCTAATACCTTAGGTCGATCTGTTTCTGCAGAAACCGTACGAAGAGTCCTAAGAAAGGCTGGCTATAATGGTAGAGTAGCTCGAAAAAAGCCCTTAATTGGTAAGAGGAATAGAGTCAAGTGATTGAAATTCCGCAAAAGAACACATTTTAAAGCCTCAACAGTTTTGGAACGAAGTCATTTTCAGCGATGAGAGTAAGTTCAACATCTTCGGCAGTGACGGTCGTCGTATGGTTTGGCGTAAGCCAAATACCTCACACCACCCAAAACACACAATTCCTACTGTGAAGCACGGAGGTGGGTCGGTGATGGCTTAGGGGTGTATGGCTGCGTCGGGGGTGGGAAAGCTAGTATTCATTGATGGAATCATGCACAAGATGGCTTATCTTAATATACTGCAAAATAATTTGAAAGAAAGTGCTGATAAATTGGGACTGGGGTCGAATTTCATATTCCAACAAGACAATGACCCCAAGCACACTGCGTTTGTTGTAAAAGAATGGCTGCTTTATCATTGTTGGAATCAACTTAATACACCTCCACAGTCTCCCGACTTAAATGTTATCGAGAATCTGTGGTCCCACCTTGAGAGAGCTGTGCAAAAACATCAAATTACAAGCAAGGAACAATTGAAATCGGTATTGCAGAAGAATGGCTGAATATTGCTCCTGAGACCACTAGACATCTTGTGGAATAGATGCCTCGGAAATTGGAAGCTGTTATATCAGCAAAAGGTTATGCTACTAAATATTAACTCTTTATTATTCATGATTTATGCAAGAAAATAGATGCATGTACTCTCAATTTTGTGGCTATTAATTTATGTTAATTTTCTTTATAAGTTACTATAAATATGTTTAAACCATCAAATATTTTGTTTTATCATTTAAATAACGAATTATGATTTAATAAACGCATCTATGCTTAAAGGTTTTAATTATTTCCCTCATTTAATATAATTTTTTTCATTCTAAACATTGATTCCCGTTTTAAAAGTAGGTGTATCCTCAATTTTGGGAGTAACTGTACCTCAATTGTACGAGTTTCTTCTCCGCGATTCGAAATTATTTCTTTTTTCTGATTTGATCTAATATATTATAATTATACTAACTAAATTCTTCGAATGAAGTTTCAGAAAATTCAATATTGACAGCACACTGGTTGGGATGATAGGAAATTCAACATTTTTGACTCCGAAGGGCGTATAATAGTTTGGAGAAGAGAGAATTTAGTTGTGGAATAGTGAAACAGAGAGGTATTCTTACTTCAGGATTGGTTAATTTGGTATTTTTTGATGGTATTGAACATCATTAACTTTACTTAAATATTTTGAAGAACAATTTTTGAAATTATCCATCTAAAACTTTGGTACTGGAGCACGCCCTCATCTCTTAACAAAATAATGTCCCCAAGTCACTGCTCTCAACGTACGTCTCTGGTGTCTCTTATGACTGTCAACAAATTCTGAAGCATCATCTAAATCACCTGAATTAAAGCCCAGCAGAACATATTTGGTTAAAATCTGATTAAAAAAAAGAAAGCATGGCATATAAAAACAAAACTTGAAGTAAAAACAATAATCACAGAAGAAAAGAAGAACAATCGAAGCAGAAATTACAAAATCTGATGAAATTTATACCAAACCGTTGTGAGGGAACAGTAATCTCTTCTCTCTCCCTGGGGAGGTTGGAAGGAAGACTAGCCCTATTCCAAACTAATTTCAATTTATTTTCAGTATCAACAACAACGCAACACCTATTAAACAAATCTAGAGATGCACCCAAATTTTAAATATGAATTACAATAGCGAGGCTGACGAGACACGTGAAGACTAAACAAACAGATTACTTATCCACGCCTTACTTCAAGCTTAATCCGTTACTGCTAGCCGCAGCAGTCTAACTTCTTTCTCACTTTTTTCTAGTTTTTTAACTTGAAAATTTAATTTTTATATACAGGGTGTCCCAAAACGACCGCATAAACTCTGCACAGCTAGATTCCTCGTTGGGAGTACATAAAAACTGCCCAAAGAAGTATTCCTGTACGATCCATACGAGATAAATACGAAAAACAAAGTATGATGTCACTTCCGGTGCAAGATTTATTGAACATATCAACAGCAGTATATGCACAATTTAAGGCAGATGATCAAAATGTCCACCATACATGTCGAGGCAGGCTTGAGCCCGCCATGGAATGGCTGTCATCACACGTCCCAGCATCGTGGGGTCCACCGAAGTACAAGCAGAATGAAGACGAGCAACTAGTCCATTTGTGTTGTCACTACGTCTCGATATACCAGTTCCTTGAGATGGCATGTCGCAGTAGTCACGAACGGAATACATGGCCACCATACGAAGACTACCGGTAGCTGCAAGATGCAGCCTTTTAAATACCAATTCAGCGGCGGCTTAACTTCATTCCACGGCGCGCGCATGCATGATGCGACATGCGCGGCGAGCGTTTATAACATCATCGTCTGGAAAGATATGCAAATACTGTTCTTGATATGTCCAATAAAGTTTTTTTTCTTGCACAGGAAGTGACGTCATACATTGTTTTTCGTATTTTTCTCGTAAACTATGGATCGTACAGGAATGCTTCTTTGGGCAGTTTTTATGTACCCCCAACGAGGAATTTATCTGTTAAGAGTTTTTACGGTCATTTTGGGACACCCTGTATATGTACAAGATTTAATTTACATACTCACAGTTTCTTCACAGGAAGGTTTTCAGTAAAATAAATTTTAAAGATGATTATTTTCCCCAAGATTATTTGTTAGTTGAAAAACTCCGAATAAGACCCATGACAACGTTTAAAAGTTGTGGGTGAGTGAGTGAGTGAAAATAAACGTCGCACTATTCAGTTACTCGAGAGCTTTTGGTGACGGACCTTGTAATTTTGAACCATGTTCAAGTGACGAAGACGACACCTGAGCCAGCACCCCTCTCTCCTAACTACCACACCAACTGGATGACTTTGAGCTTTCGACAGATTTAAAGTGCATCGCTTCCCTGCACGGGAGCTCGAACATATGACACGCCGGCCACGAGTTCGTTACCTTAACTATTAGGCTACTGAGGTCACCTAAAGTTGTTTTGGATACTAAAAAATATATTATTACTAAGTTAAGAAACAATTACAATATTTAAACGTATGTTGAGTTTTTTTTCAAGACTACGAAGATTTTCGCGGCGTAATTTTTTAGTTGCTTCTTGATTATTATTTTTTTAAAATAACAGTTATACTATGTTTTAAGAAGTAATTATATTATTCCAATAAAAACAAGTTGCAGATATGATATTAAAATTATAATTTCGATGCACTAATTTTTTTTAGTGGAAAACATTAAATTTTAGAAAATTGCAAATGTACGAACACTTTTGTGGCCCACTGTATACTCTAAAATGTGTAATAGAAACGCTTAGAACTTCATTCTCTCAAAATGGGTGCCATAATTAGAAAGCACATGTTTATGTAGAGAAATGTTCAAACTCTACGTAACTACGAAAATCACCAAATTTGGCCAAAAAATTAACATGCTGATTGAGTGTATATTGCATATAAATCTAAATCTGAAAAATTCTTTGTAGTAAAAAATATCAAACTTTTTCAAGAAATAATTATTAATAAACCGATAAATTGCTTCTATTTTATTGTTATGACGTAAAAGTATGTACATATTTTTCTCTCATTATTCCACCTTATTTACGGGTATTATACTGGTACACCTTATTACAGGTATCATATTATTTATATTTACCAGTTTCTTTGGAATTTAAAGGAATAAAAAGTTCATAGTTGTAAAATTCTTTTTATGCCATAAAATTGGTCTTAAATACTTCAAACTAATTTTTTGTTTTATTATACACTGTTTGTTCATATTGAAATGATTCGTATTACTCTTCATACAAATTCTGTGCATAAAATAGAATCCATGGAAAAGATAAGAATCAATTTATTAACTGTTTGACTATATTCATAACAAATTACATGTGAAAAGAGCAAATATCCTTATTTCATAAATGACCTTGTAATTGTTATTAATTTAATTTGGTTATAAAAATTCGTTAATTAGTTAATCACTGAAAAACAATAACAATTATTAATTTCTCAAAGTCGTGTTAATAAAACTTAAGTTTATATAATATATATATAAAATTAATATATAAGTATAATAATTATTTCACAAAACTGAGAAAGGAAAAGCTCAAAATCGAAAACCAAAAAACACAGTGCGGCAAAAAAGTTTTAAGTCTCATCCAAGAGCGCAGTCTGTAATGGCGCCATGAGTGCAAATGCGCATGCGTCATAATGTACATGGTCTTCTGGCACACTGACAAGACAGAGAAGACAAGCGTTTATATTACAGAAGTGAATTTTTTTTAACGTTGATTTGTTTAAGATGGAGCTTTAATCAAATTTAACGCAAAACTTGGTAAAATGGCTTCGGAATCATACCAACTGAAGAAAGACGTTTAAGGTGACTGTTATTTAAAAAGATCAAACGTTTTTGGATGGAAGAGATCCATTAGAAGATGATCAGCGTAGTGGAAGACCAATTTCATCTAAAACATCTGGAATTATTGAGAAAGTACAAAAGTTGGTGACAAACGATTGCTATGCGTCATTAAGAATGATGGCCGGATCTTTAGACATGAACAATTCGAACGATTCTGCGTGAAGATTTAGGTAAAACAAAAATGTGTGCTAAATTTGTTCCGCACACTTTATCCTCTAACAAACAGCAATAAGAAGTGCACATTGCACATATATCATTTTTGTTGCTGAAAACGATCCAAACTTCTTGAAGTTCCTTGCTACAGGTGAAGGAATCTAGTTTTTCCAATATGACCCTGAAACAAAGCGACAAAGTAGGGAAAGCGTCAGAAAATTCCCTGCAAGCCAAAAAAATAACGAAATTTTCATTCAAAATCAAGACAATGCTTATTATATTCTTCGATGCTATGGATATTATCCACATAGAATTTTTTCCCCAACTGTACATACAATTTCAGATCAGTACTACTTAGCCGTTTTAAGGCATCTGATGGCCAGAGTTCGTCGCATTCGTCCAGAATACCGGACTGATAGCATTTGGTGTTTGTCACACGACAATGCAACCAGTCACACTTCCCTTGTTTGTTGATTTTGGGCAAAAAATAATGTCTGTGTGTTAAACAACCCACCGTATTCACCTGATTTAGCAGTCTGTGACTCTGTTCCATATTCCCAAAACTTAACATGAAATTAAAAAGTGTTATTTCGACGATACAAGTAGCTTCGACGCATGCTCTGCATGCCATTTCACAAGGTGACTTACAAGGCGTTCGATTCCTTAATAAATCACTGTAACAAGTGCATTAAAGCCGGATGGATCTATTTTGAATAAAAAACTGAAACAGGAATTAATTTCTTATTTCCATTTATTCTTAGGACACAATCTTAAAACTTATTTGCTGCAATGAGTACATATACACTCAAGAGCCAAAACATTATGACCACCTGCCAATGACGAGTTGGCCCACCTTTGAAGCGCAACACAGCTTCAACCCGCCTTAGCATGGATGCAACAAGTCCTTGGTAGATGGCCGGAGACAGATTGTACTAGATGCTTAAGCAACGGTCACGCAAATCCGAGACATTGAGAATTGGTGGTCTTTGAACTCTGAGCTGCTGTTGCATGACATCCAAAATGTGTTCTATCGAATTGAGATCCGGTGAGTTAGGTGGCCAGGACATTAACTGGAATTCAGCATCATGTTCCTGGAACTACTCCAACACAATTTTAGCCTTATGACACGGGGCGCTGTCCTGTTGGAACGTTCCATTTGCAGCTAGAAAAACAGAAGCCATGTAAGGATGCAACTGGTCCACAATAATGTTCAGATACCCTGTAGAATTCATGGTCTGCTCTACCACAGCCACGGGTCCCCGAGACGTCAAAGAGAATGTCCCCCAAAGCATAATACCGCCACCACCGGCCTGTGTATGACCTACTGTACATTGAGGGAGCAACTGCTTGCCTGGAAGACAGCGTATCCTGACACGGCCATCGGCGTGATGAATGACAAACTGTGATTCATCTGACCAGGCAACTCTCTCCCACTGATCCAGGGACCAGTCGCGATGTTCCCGGGCCCAACGCTGGCTCAGTTGGTGATGACGCTTGGTCAGCAAAGGCACACGAGGGGGAGGTTTGCTGTGTAGCCCTATATCCAACAGTGTGCGCTAAACAGTGTGCTCCGATACTATTCTACTTGACCCTGCATTGTATTCGGCTGTCAGCTGAGCCACTGTTTGGCTCCAGTTTTGCTTCACCATGCGAGACAGTCTACGACGACCTTTTTCTTTGATAACGTGTGGATGTCCAACACCATGTCATCTACTGCTGGTTTTTACTGTCATTCATCCACTTTGCATAAGTACTAACAACTGCAGATCGCGAACAACCCACGAGTCGTGCAGTTTCGGAAATAGTTGTTCCGAGCCTTCAAGCCATTACAATCTGCCATCTATAAAAGTCGCTTAGATCCGCAGCTTTTCCCATCACACACAGAAGTGAAATAATGTTTCTTCAGACTCTCCAGCCAGCAGTTAAATACCATATCCACCTGATCACGTGCCTTCCACGTCATCAAGGCGAGTTCGTTACAAAATGTAGGGGTGGTCATAATGTTTTGGCTCTTGAGTGTATGTATGTAAAGTCAACTGAGCAAAACGGGAAACTTATGTTTTATAAACCTGTCACTGACATAGGGTGGTGAAATGAGGTTAAACGTGCCTTATGGGATCCCAACCTTTGCCTTTAGCAGAATTGTAATGGAAAGCAGTCGTAGAAAATATACATTTATGACATGACAAATAATTTTTTCCCCTCCGAAATATGAAATACATTCTATAATTTTTTCATAAAAAATTTCAATATTAGAATTTTTAAAAAACTGTTACAAAGCATCAGCGTTTATTTCTTTTTTATTTATATAAATTTAATGAACCCGCTTTCCTGCAATGCTATAATAAAATTTAAAATTTCATCCTCTTGCTTATATATGTTAAGACATATTTTATGTTCAAAATGGAAGTGTTAGAGTAAAGTTGATTTCAGAATCGTGGAAGGAATTAATGATTGTAATTCGCATTTCCAGAAAAGTTCTGGTTTTGTGAATATAAAATAAAATACTATTTTCCTGGATACAATGTATAAGAACACAAAAATTTATGTACTTCTTACGTGAAATAACTTAAGAATAATATAAAGTTATTTTGCAATTGGTACATAAAGTTTAGCTCAAATTTTTTTGAAGAAAAAATAAAGCTATATTAATTTATAGTCAGAAATGTTTTCATCTTCACGGAACATTTTAATCATAAATCTCGTGCTAAACGTTGCAAACAGGAAATTGAATATTTTATGCAGTAATGAAAGGTCGGCTTTTTTGGTGTAAAACACATAATTCAAAAAGATTCACTGTTTTTATTAAAAGCTTTTATTTAACTTACAATGTATGTATGTATGTATGTAATTTGTTCGGGTGGAATCTTGCAACTCACTTTTGAAGCTGATATGTTCCTCCCATTGAGCTGAAATTTTGTATACACGTTTAGTTTGGATGACAATGCATGTTTTGACCATTTATATTCCGATATTGCAATTAATTAAAAAGATATTAATTAAAAATATTATGAAGTTTTGGGCGCCAACTTGGATATATCTGCATTGTTGTAATAATTTTATTGTTACAACAATGACAAAAGTTGGCGTTGAAAATCGGTTTTCAGCCAAACTGGAATTTCATAACGTTGCGCTATTGACAGTATTAATTAACTTTGTCTAAAAAATAATTACATTTCTACAACTTAAAAATAATCTAATTCTACAACGTATGCAATTTTTTTACAAATTTCTATCTATTTTCTTGGATTTAAATTCAAAACAAAAAAGTAGAGCTATTTTTCAAGTAGATTGGTACATTGTATACCTTTCTCAATGCTGCCAAGTTAAACTGAGATGGAGTATTGAAGAAATTCTTTAAATAATTTATCTAACTTTAATCTATGAAACTCAGACAAAAAATAATTACAGAATCGGAAAGATCATTTTTTTATGTATCTTACCCATCAAAAATGAATCCGCTAGGAAAACAACAAGAGAAAATATTATCTAGAAATGCAATATATTTTCGATTAAAAATAGTTTTATAATAAAATGAAGGAATTTTTTCAAGAAATTTTCTAATTTTAAGCCTACAAGTAATTTAAATATACCTCATTTTATCACCAGTAATCTAAACACACACTACGACATGGGCCCTTAAATTTAATTACAAATAGAATCTGTTAATTTTATTTGAATTTAATTATTGACTTTTTCAAAATCAAGTTTCTAAAGATGACCTGAGCAATTAAAAAAATAGATTCTTACGTAGAAGATATTCAATGTCCAGCAAAAAATTATCATTATTTGATAAAACTTTCTTTTTGATTACAACATGCGTTTTGAGTCTTAAGCATTTTATTGATTAATACAAATATTTAAATGCCTTTTGAAGTTTTTTAATAAATAACTAAAATTTTTTTCTAATATGTTAGAGAAATCCCTTATCTTCAAAATATTTCAAATAAATAATATATTCCTTGAGTTTTTCAAAAATAGTCAAAATTTTAATTAAACATTTAATAACTTTGTCATTTATGAAGATAATCTCACTAAACCTTTTTTTTCGTATGTAGAACAATGTTACCCAAAATCTGCACGAAGATTGAAAAAATTGCTTAAAAATTACGGATTTAAAAAATTGTGTTTTTAGTCTAATACCCCCTTTTGCGAGAATTAATTCAGCTAAACCAGGGATGGCGAATCAGCGTTCAATGAGTTGAACAGGCTGAGAAACCTGTCCAGCGATAACTAAAAAGTAAAAAATAAATTAAAAGTAAAAAAACTTTTTTAAGAACAAGCTTTTATTTAAACGCGCTAAAAAGAATAAAATAAACTTTTCCTTTAAAACTTTTTTTACTATCAACTTATAACGTCATTACACAATTTATATGATCTAAAAGCTTGTCGCGAGATTTACCTGTGTAGATAAACAAGTAAAATAAATAACTTGACCTGATTGATTTTAGTTTTTAAAAATTCAAACTAAGTAAATATGAGTACTTAAATATTGCGACAAGCTTTTATATCATATAAATTGTGTAATGACGTTATAAGTTGATAGTAAAAAAAGTTTTAAAGGAAAAGTTTATTTTATTCTTTTTAGCGCGTTTAAATAAAAGCTTGTTCTTAAAAAAGTTTTTTTACTTTTAATTTATTTAATATGCGTTTATCTTTCATGCTTCTTCGATAGATTAAATAATAAATTATTTGTCTTTCTTGAATTTTGACATTTATGTGTGGTATCTTTTCTATAAATTTATACTAATTGAAAAAAATATTTTTTTTAAAGATGAATTAAATTAGTAACAGCTCATAATACATTTTTACCTCCATTCATGCTGTAAAGAGTTTTAACTTAAATATTCCGTTGCTTTGCGCATTAATTTAAATGTCTGTTACTATCTTGTAGAAAGCACATGATGCAACTCTGCATTTCGTTTGCAGGCCAAGTTCATTTGTAGATCCTTGTTTTAGATTTTACTTAAAACCAGTTTTTAAAAATATTTTTCAAAAGGTAAACCTTTATCATAT
>BMAO01019722.1:0-18207 GCA_019973975.1 Trichonephila clavata | reverse complement strand
TCGTTAGATAGGGGATCTTTAATCCATTAAATGATTCTGATGATCATATTTCAAGACTGTACGTCCAGTGGTTTAAAAATGGAAATAATTATCTATAACGCCCCTTAAGCGCCGCAACGCCATTTGGGAGTCGATTTTCACGTAATGCATTTTGTAACGTCTCTCTGTCCTATGAGATGAATCTTCTTACCAAATTTCAAGACTGCGCTTCTAATAGTTTAAAAATCAGAATAATTATTTATATCTCCCCTTAGCCTCCGCAACACCCCTTGGGGGTAAATTTTTCCAAAACCCATTTTGTACGGGATATTTACTCCATGAAAGAAACAGGCCTACCAATTTTCAAGCAGGTAGGTCAAGTAGTTTAAAACGAAAATATTATGTTAGCCCTTAATCCCCACAACGCACTTGGGGGCTATTTTCCCAAAACCATCTTGTAGCTTATCTCTACTCTATGAAAGGAATATTTATCAGGTATAAAGACTGTGCGCCCAATAGTTTAAAATGGAAATAATTATCTATAACCCCCCTAAGCCCCAGTAACGCCACTTGGGGGTTGATTTTCCCAAACTCATATTGTAGTGGATATCAACTCCATGAAAGGAATCTGCTTACCCAATTTCAAGATTGTACGTCGAGTAGTTAAAAATGGAAACAATTATTTATAACACTCCTTAACCTCTCGTAACGCCCTTGCGGTTCGAATTTCGCAAAATCCGTTCTTAGAGGATCGCTACTCTATGAAAGGAATATGTCTACCAAATTTCAAGTCTGTAAGTTGAATAGTTCCGGAGATATCGTGATTAGTCAGTCAGTCAGTGAGTCGCTCTTTTTCTCCTTTATATATATAGATATATAATTAAATGTTTTCTCTTGAAACTATTATATATATATATATATATATATATATATATTATATATATATATAAGTAAATTTTAGTAGTTTTTGGCCAATACAATTCTGTAATGTGGCTCTAAGGTAACACCTGACAATGATGAAAACATTTTAAAGGATTCCTTTCTTCATTATTCCACACACTAATTAATACATCTCGAATGTATTTAATGTATAAGTCTACTTTTAACCCTTGCACATGACCATAAGGTTGCTAAAAGTAAATATTTTAATGTAATTGTTTGTTCTGGTTTGTTTAGTGCAAAAAAGGTAAAAATAATAAAAATACATGACAATGTGTATTTTTGGAACATAATGTATATAGAATAAAATTATTCACATGACATTTTTTCATTATCATATGTATATATATTTGTTTTCATTATTTCTTATATAATTTTTATAGCATAAAGTTATACTTACCAAATTATAGAATACAAAACAAAAAGAAAACACAGTAATGCGACAAGTATTTTTTTTATCATTAGTGTCAAATGATTGATGATTCCTTTTTCTAACAAACCCGCTTACGTATTTCTTTTCGGTATGCTCTCTCTCTTTCTATATTTTAATATTCTGAATAAAAAATACATATAATGTATATAGTTAAGTACGACAACTACTCATCTTAAAATGGGAAAAAATAATTCCCTAAGTTGTGAAAGGATTAATAAATCTGTGAGGCACATTACGAAATTATTTGAAATTCATGTTCTCCTCCTGACAAATAAAAACCTAAGAATCGTATAATTTAAATTATATAAGACCATTGTTGTGTTCATGATATTTCTGTGGAAAAACGTAAATATATTTTTAAAAAATGTATGCCGCCCGTCCGGTATAGTGGTAACTGAAGGTGACCGATGTGCCATAGAGCCTGGTACTAATCCTGGGAAGGCATGGGTTTCTTTTCAATGTATTGGCCTGTGCGGCATGAGAGCGCTCTAAATGTTCGTCTAGTCGTAAATGCTCTCGGGTGGAAGGGGAAGAGTGGGGGAGGTCCCTGATCCTCTACCGGGATGTTCTCCCTCAAAACTGGGATGGAATCGAGCCAATTCGTACTGTCAATTGTTTGGTGCTCAAAGCTGTGGCTAACTACAGACGTTATCTAGACCCTTGCCAAAATAAATTCGTGGGTCTAGATCTGATACCGTTCATACAGGTGGCATTAGAAGAAACAACAAAAAAGCGATGTTAATTTTTGCCCAAAATTTACTCTTATAATGGTAGCTAATACTACCATTAAGCGTCTCCTATTGTCTACCTCTTCTCGTCAAATACTATTTTATAGGAATTTTTCCCTAAGTCCAAGACAACACGGAAGCCCCTTTTTTAGGTAAACCTATAGTATTCATTTTTTAATAAATTGATACTTACATTTATTTCTCTCCGAAGGTGTTCTGATGAAGATGTACTACGTGGATAAGCGTCCCTACTTGTACTGGAGCCATAAGACAATCACGAACGCTATCCGTGCCGATACCTGCCCAGCAAAAGTGGACTCCCAGCTCTGCCACACGGACCTCGCCAATTGCGTTCCACCTGGGATTCCTGATGGAGAAGGAGCAAAAGGTCATTCACTTCGCTTTTATAATTAAAACCATTTAAATAAAGTTTTAGACTTATCCTTAATGTGTAGAAGCTTTAGAATAGTCCTAAGAAATACTGTCACGTAGAAAGGAACAAGGACTTGTTCTAATATCCGTTGCCGATGGCTATCATTACCCGGCGCCTCCACCAAAATGTCACGTAGAAAGAACAAGGCAATGTTACCCAATACAATATTTATTTCGTTGTAGTGTCTTACACGGAAGCACCACAATTGATAACTTATCCAGCTGCAATACTTTTATCCACCTGGTGGAGAGTTCTGGAATGACCCACCAGGAAAGATTAACATAAATTCAATTTACATAATTTTGAAATGCGCATAATAATTAATAGCGAAAGTCATGATTAAAGTTAACAAAACATGTGTCTGGGAGGCTCGAACCCGAGCCGCTTGCATGGTAGGCAGTGTTCTAACCGTTCGGCCGCTCGGAGCTTATTAGTTTGCGACAATATGATAACATCTTAATACAGGGTTTTCATAATTCCCTCCAAGGTTTCGGAGAGACGTAGTGCAAAACCTAAGACCTACATTAAAAAAAAACATATAAATATTACAGAAGAAATTCAAGTTTATTTGCATGCTTTACAGATGTTCTCTATGAACCTTGGTCTTGATGAACCTTGTCACCACGGCATACATCAATGCGATAGTAGTGCTTGCCTCACTCCTAGTGAACATAGTATTATCAACGTTATTGATAGCAAGTATTACCTTTCCTTATTATCCAAAAATCTGATCTTATACATAAGACACAAGTTTCCGTACCCACTTGGACGCGTGATGTAGCAAAACTGCATGACAGAATAACATGTGCTCTCAATAACGTTGATAATAATATGTTGAGTATACTTGGCAGGAGTTGGACTATTGCATTGCTGTATGATTGTGACCAATGGTTCCCATAAAGAACACTTATAAAATATGTAAATAAAAATTAAATTGTTTCTGTATTCTTTCATATGTCCTTTTTACATCTTAGGGCCTCTTCAAACAAATCTTAGCTTTTTTTTACTACAATTCTTTTAAACCTTGAAGGAATTTATGAATAACACTGAATGTTGTTGTCATGTATGACAAAATCTAAAAGTGCATATAACAAAATAAAGATATAGTCAAATATTGCCCAAAGCTGAATCACTGCCGGGGCAACATCCATGACACGATCCGAGTATAGGATGTCATGCTGTAGTCAATATCTATTTTGAAAAAGGCACCAACAATGGAAGGACAGCTAAAAAGATGTTTGGGATACAGTTGCGTGTCTGGGCAGTGCCTGCATTCCACACATAATTTGGAAACATCGGCAGGAATCTTCATGACCTTTTAAAATGCTTTGTCCTTAATCTGATTATTGTTGTTGTAATTTCTCGGCTGTAATTTAATTCTGACAGCGAGGACTGTTTCGTGGGTTTGAGCAGACCTTTTGTTTTGCGACTGCGTTGGCATCAAAGATCGTAGTAGATAAAGTTATAGGTTCAAGTGTTCTGGCTTCATTCGCAAGGAAATCGGCCATCTCGTTCCCTTCGATGTCAACATGGGCCGGGATCCACTGGAGGGTACATGATTTTCCCAATGCACCAATGGAAAATAAAAGAGAATTGTTTTCTTGATAATCCTGAATAATTGCATCAAACAAAGCAAAAGTATTTCATGCTTATCTTTGCTTTTCACAATCCGCTTTGTTTTGAATTTTTTTTTAAAATTCAAAACAGCGGATTTTGTTTTTACATACACGTGTTGACAGAATATAAAGCATCTGAATCAAAACCTGTGCACACAAATTTATGCAAATATTCGCTTCTGAAAAGTAACATGGTTTCATAAATGAAATAAAAATTTATTTTCGTATTGCCATTTTATGAACACGACATTTTTTGTTACGCAGTGGCGTAACCAATATTGTACAAATGAACCGGAAACTTACGTTTCCCTGTTCATTTAATATTTTTCGCATAAAAACATTTTGCATTATTCTTTTTCACCTTCTTTTCATCAATACAAGAACTTACACCAAATT
The DNA here is from genome assembly GCA_019973975.1 of Trichonephila clavata. Taxonomy (NCBI): domain Eukaryota; kingdom Metazoa; phylum Arthropoda; class Arachnida; order Araneae; family Nephilidae; genus Trichonephila; species Trichonephila clavata. The sequence continues at coordinate 13,683 of BMAO01019722.1, read as the reverse complement.
AAAAAATTCTACTACTTAAAGAAACTACTTGTTGTTAGCATGGCACATAAAGCTCCATAAAATAAATAAATATCCAGAGCATGTATAAACCGGCATTTATATGAATAAGACATATTAAGATGGATCCTGTTGTTCTCCCTTGCCTTCAGAGTTTGCCTCAGGCTACATTCTAATAACTCACTACACGACAACACATGGCATGTACAGTTCGAAACATCTGGGATCACTATTTCAAACAAAAACTATACGAAACTATAATTGCTGATTCAGACTAGTTTGATTTTAATTTTTGTATTAATAGAACAATAATTTACCTCTTTTCCCATTTTAATTACATCAAGCATGCTGAGTACAGAAAAACAGAAAATAAATAACGGACAATAATAGATTCAACGAAAGAAACAAAACAAACAAAAAATGTTGACATTATCCCTAACAGCTGTTTTATCATATCGCCCTTAACTGCGAGTTGAAACACTCGCTTAGTGCAACAGAGCCATTTTTCCGTTGGAACAAAGTTTCAACACTTGACCTGCTTGCTCTTCCAATCTATTGACTGCCAAACAATACCAAATCAACTTTGGCAATGTACAAAGACACTAACAAGACATTTTCCCTTTCATTCCTTAGGTGTCTTTCCTTCAATGGCGAGGAGTATAGCAACAGGTACAGAGTACAGTCCTCGTGTTCCTGGCTGTATGTATAATAGTAGCACTTTTGTGCCTTTTATTATACTGCAAATAAATATGGCTTAGATATATCTTGTCCTTCTTAGTGTTGTATTTTGAATAGCCACAAGTGTAGATATCCTGAACAGTTTAATGCTATTTTGTACAAATCTCCACGTGGTATTTATTTTTGTAGCTTAGTTATTTTAATACTCTATTTTATTAAATTATTAAAATGAGCTTCAGAAAGTTTTTTATAACATGTACAATTAAATTGCTTTTAGCATCATCATATATCAAATCTATCTCGTTATTTAAATGCTTCAAGAAAAAGGTATTTTATTTTGTGAATAAATTTCCAGAAATTGGCTGATTTAGGATATAATTTTTCAGTACTTCTGCAACTCATGTGTTTAACTTCCTCATTTTTCTTATTTATCCGTTTATATATTAAAAATGGAATTTATCCCATTAATGTAATTATTCGAAGTGTAATAATTCGTACATTGTTAAACGTATCTAAGTAAATAAAAAAGGAACATTTATAAAGATTACACAATATAATTTACATACACAACTAAATATCTAATTTGGAAATTCTAATAACTTTCAAATAAGATATATAAATAATTTCCTTATTTTTTAAAAAAAATACAAAATTGTGTAATTATAACATAAATTCGAAAAAAAAGGTTATCTTGCTTTACAGTCTTATCACAAGTTTTAGTTAAACAATATTTTACAGATGTATTCACTGCACTTCTCCATGTAAATAACAATAATCATAATAAAGAGTTTTTTCTGCGTGATCTTAAAATGCAATTTTACGATCATAATTTAATAACAGCGACAGTTTTCAAAATGTCTTTTAAGTAATGTTATATCGACAGATTTTTAATTCAGGGCGAGCCTTTCATAAAAAATAAATTGTAGTTTGAAGATCAAAAAACTGCTATGGGTCGATCTGACGCCATTATTCAAATATCGCATTGTGAAATGTACCACGCCATCATTCATTTATTCAGTGTGACACAATGTCGAAAGAGTTTCTGTAGCAAAAGGTACATTAATCAAAGTTCCCGAGGACAAGATAGAATCGATTTTTTCATCGTTATCAATCACAATTACTTTAAAAAGTGAGCGAAACTCTAATGTTTTCCTCTCGGCTGAATCCTTCACTATTAATCACAAAAAGAGGATGGGAAAGGTTCCTTGGCAGAAGAATTCCGAATGGAATTCTGGCGGAATGCTTATAAATGTGCGGTCACAGAATCAATCAAAACTTGTATCCATTTAAATCAAATTTTGTCAACGTACTTTGTCTGTTTAAGTTCCATTCTATTCGGGGGGTTTTCATGAACATCGCGCTTTTTTATTTCTCGTTGTTATAAATATACGTGGTAGAATTCAAAAGTTCCCGGACTGAGTTTATAACTTAAAAAAATATTACCAATTAAATTGCTAAAATACATCCTCCTTTGAAATAAGCCCCTTGAGCAACATCACGCATTTATCATCGCTTGTAAAGATCATTGAAACATTTCTGGAAACCATTTTTAGCCATGTCCTTTAATTCATCCTGCGATGCACTTTAATTTCATATTGGAATCGACGTGCTAGTTCTGGAAATGTTCTGAAGTTGCAGGGTTGAAATAGTAAGGAGGATGTGGCAAAACAGTTGTTTTTGTTTTCACTCCATCATTGTTTGATGTCTGCGCTTACATACCGCAGTAGAAAATTTTCAATACTTTCAACAGTGCTGGAAGTCTGTGGATGTCCAGAGCGTCCGTCGTCTTCAACACTTTCCCTGCTTTAAAACATCGATGCCACTCAAAAGCTTGGGTTCGTGATAATGTATCACTGCTGTTCATATGCTTCAACATTTCGTAAGTCTCAGTAACCCTCTACAAAATACACTTTCAACAAAATTTGATATTTATTCTTTGCTCTACAAACGTCCTTTCTTTCAATCGCCGGTTACTAAATGCATCTGCTTACAAAACACGACGCCGTACCGTGGCGGGCCACCGACTACTTGATTTAGGACAAGTCATTTTTAGAAAAGAAGAAGAACGCAATTACACAAAAGTGTTACCGTATTCACACTCTACTGCAGAAGTTTTTCAAGTTATGGGATCAGTCCGGAAACTTTTAAGTCCTACTTCGTATATAATACTTTAAGAGCACTTATGCTTTTTCCCGAAAAAATGAATAGCACAATACACAATTCTTACAATATAGAACTTTAAGTAGTGAAAAATTAAAAACTGGTTTTTTAATTGCAAGAATAATATATTGAAATATATTTTTGAATTTTTATTTTAATATATAGTGTTACGTCCTCACTCGAACCCGGTATTCATACATAGTGATTTCACGTTTATGTTTACTTTGGTCAGGATGGTATAATTCAATCCTACTCACAAAATAATTCCCTTCTACACTCTGCTTTTACAAGTATAAACATGATTTTATTATATACCTTAAAAATATGCTAGTATCAGACGCTAATTAAAATACTCAGTAATATGGTAAACTAGCAACAGGCCGCAAGCCTCCGCTCTCGGTCTCGGGTGAGTGGTCCAAAATACCATTACACATTTACATACCCGCGCTTTCAAAGCGTTCTCTACATTTGGGCTCTAACAACAGTTTCAAATAAATAGCGGGTCCGAAAAACATAACAACACTTTCAAAAATGAACTAAAAATAAATAAACAAAGATTTTCACTTACGGATTTTTAAGTTCCATAAAGAAAAGACTAAACTTTCTGTTCAATGAAAGGGAAACTAGATGGTACTGCGTCAATGTTTTGTAACATTCTCGTTTCAAAATGCCTTCACCGCAAGAACAAGCACAAGTTGTAGCATAGTTTATTGAATTTAAAATCTGCAACACATGTGCAGTTTAAATTCCACATCCAAGATCCACAATTTATTTGCGGCATGAAAAATTTATGACGATAGATAGCGAACTGTCAAAAACCAAATTTCGTCACCCCTTGAAGCTAAGATTTTGTCTTGATGTGTTGCGCGCGACTAATGGTGCTCACTTTAAATCGTGTCATAAGACATTGTAAAAGAAACTTTAGTGTTTTCTTTATGAAAGGCCGTAAGTGAATATCCTTGTTCATTTATTTGTAATTAAAATTTTAACTAATTATACTTTCATTACAAATTTACTTATAATTATACTTTTCAGACACCCGGTATATTAAGTAAAGTATTATTAATTAACTCATTTCTCGATAAACATTAATTGCATTCACTGGAACTAGAATCTGATTTCGTTACGGAATTTTTTACTCAAAAACTGTTATTAAACTTTTTTAATGGTAATTTTTAGTTTAATTTTTCACAAAGTATTAATTTCCAGATCCATGTACAATATAATGTCTTAAGTATATTTATTTGCAATACGAAGAGAGAGAGTCTCCATAAATTAATTTATGGAGAGACTCTCTCTCTCTCTTCCTCTCTCTCTCTCTCTCTGTCTCTTTTCGCTCTTTTCTTGCTTTTCTTAGATATAAAATCTTTCATTCAAAATTTAAAGATTTCTGCATCAAAAACAGCTTAAAGTTATTTACAGGAATGCTTTCAATGTCTACAATAATTATGCAATTTTTTCCAGTACTTTTAGAGCAAATAAGGATATATTTATGAGAGTAAAATTTTGCAAGGATTTTAGAAAACCCAGTAAATGATTTCCAGGATTTTTCGCAACACGCTTATTTTCAAATAAAAGATCATAAATTATGTAAAAGTTTGAAACTAACGAAAAGTTTTAAATATAAGTACTAGAATATTATGTGTGTTATCGTTAAACTACATAATATACTTATTTTATTGATTTCATACGATACCTAGGTATTTCATGAAATATTTGAGAACTCAGTTGAAGTGTGTAATATACAGTAAAACCTGCTTTTGAGTGGTCCCTTTTTATAGAATTTTATTTTTGTGCGATTTTTTTCAGTGCGATCTCTTTTTTTATGCGGTATATGAATTTCAACAACTTTGGCGCCACTGTAATGCTTTCTATCAATGTACCAGTGGCATACATTGATAGAAAGTTTGGAGAACGTTGTTTCCCCAGCCTGCAAAGTCAGGTTTTGCCTTTAATATTTTATAAATTAGGTAAATTCGTACTTGGCGTCAGTCAAGCCTTGGGCCCCCTAGAGTCCCGATCCCCCACACCCGCGAGGTGGGGGTTGCGGGGTGTACGTTACGCTACTGCAATGTGTACTACACTGTACGCTACTACACTTCAAGACGCTCCCTTCATTTGTTATAAATTACAATTGAAAGCAATCCCGTTGCTTTCTCTCAACGCTCCAGTAGCCCGCATTATATTGAAGACGAAACTTTCAATGACAGTGACATTATCAGTAATTTGATAGATTATGAAGACGGGTAAGAAAAACCGGTTTCTTTGAGAATGGATAAATTATATGCAGAGGTATAGCTTACCAACAAATTGGAAAAGCATTTTCTTAAAATAGATACCAATTCCGAAAGGAGTTTGAAGTTTCAAAAAGAACTTCAATCATATATATCTAGTTATCGTGACATTTACAAGCAACTGACTAACCGACCTTCGTTGCAAAAACTTGTCTCTTACTTTATGGTGCCAAAAAATAAATCAATTGAAATTGTACCTTCAAGTGAAGCAAGCGATTTTGAACTTATTCATCACAGGAAGATGAGCGATTTGGATTACGATGAGTAGCAGTAAATTATGCATGTGCATTTTGAAAACTTCTCCTTGTATACAATGCGAAACGAAATGTTTTAAAAATGTTTCCATGAGTAATTTAATTAATTACATTGTCATGGAAGTTCTTTTTCATAAATTTCGTAAGTGATTGGCGTATTTTCTAAGTGCGACTTTTTTTTTTTTTTGCGGTTCCTCTCCACCACATTGAAAAAGTTTTCTGTAGTATCTCGACGAATTTGTTTGTTATATGTAAGAATTTATGAAACTTTCGAATATTTTTTGTGCCGTTATTTTTATGCGGTCCCTTTCTACCACACAAAAATAGGTTCTACTGTATTAATTTCACATTTAACGATAATTCAATAAAATAACTAAGTATTCCAAAAATTATGTGAAATAACAACGTATTCTATAAATTAACTCAAGGTTTACCGTTCAAGTCCAAAATAAACCATTTAACATTAGAACAACTCAGTTTTTCATAAAAATGATGGTAAATAGCTTTAGTTTCTTGACAGAAACGTTTCCTGTTACAGATACATCATTAACCGATAAATAATAAAGGAAACAGAATATATAATATAATATTTCGTTATATATAGAGAGAGAGATTAGTTAAAAACTAAAAAAAACTAACACAGAATATTGAGCAGCAGAAATTATGTTTAATTGTTCAGCTTATAATTACATAAATTTTTAGGCTATTAAATACTCCTGTTTATAAGGACATTAAAAAATGTTATCCAATTATTCCTTGGATATATAATACTTTAATGTTAGGTAATTATTATTCTATAAAATTAGACTGTAAAATCCAACAATTTTATATAATTTGACTGACAGGATTGTTATTTCATGAAATATCAGATTTAGCTTTCACTGTTACGTGTGGGTGTACATTCGTGCGTACATGAAGACGGAAGAGGGGGGGAGGAGCAGTATCATATTATTTAAGTTGTTGCGAATCTGAAAATTCTACATAAAATGAAAAATTTCAAAAAATAATAATAAAAACTTTAAGGAAAATATACTTTTGCTGTGATAACGAAAATATCTTGTTTAATTTGAGATTTTTAAAAAAAACGCTTCCCACCACCAGATTTTTCTAGAAGTTAAATATAAAAATTCCTGATAATTACAGGAAAATATAGGGAAATATATCAAATTCCACTCATTTCATGTGGCCGCGGTTGCCAAGTGGTCTAGGCATCGAATCGTGGCTAGCGTGTCATGAGTTCGATTCCAGTACCACTGAAGACCCGCAGTGTAGGGGCGCGATGCACGTTAAATCTGTCGAGAGCTCAAACGTCCTCCCTTTGGTGTAGTGTGGTAGTTAGGAGAGGGGGTGTCAGCTCAGGTGTCGTCCGCGTCACTTGACCATGGTTCAAAATTACGCTGACCGTCCCCAAAAGCCCTCGTGTAACTGAACAGTGGGACGTTAATATTCACTCATTCATTCATCCACTCATTTCATTGTTTACTTCACATTTCATTTTTCTTCTCTTTTAAAATCGTGCTTATATCTTCTCCTCTAATAATTATACGGCCAGAATACAAAAACTATATTTGAAAAAGCTTCGAACAGAACAGAATATCGCATGAAAAAAGTTCAATTTTTTTTATCAAAATAAACCGTTTCTGCGAGTTCTTATAGTTTGAATTAATACTTTTGTGAAGGTTCTTTAATTTCCTTTAAGTTAAGGAGAACTTCCTATCAATCCTATACCGAAAATTCTTTTCTGAGTAAATGTTAAAAGATGGCTCGTTAAACCTTTTTCGAATTAATTCCTCTTAAATTATCGAACTTAGAAGATATCATTCTCCTAAAATTAGGGACGAAATTTTACTACACAGCTAAATTATATTCAAAGGCATACATCAGATTGTGAATTTATGGGTTTCATTTAAACTGTTCTTCTTTTCTAAAAGATTATATGAGTTAAAGTCTTCAGGATGAATTTTTTATAAGCCTTTGAGCTATTAGATTTCGCACAGACTTAAAAAAAAATGGTATTCCTTAATATCTTCCACGATTTACATCACAGCTGGATGAAACTCCTTTCAATATTAATGCTCTAAAGGAAACAAAATTATGCTGGAAATAAGTTTACTAATTTACTCAATTAACATCTAAAAATTATTTTCAATAGCAAAATTATACAAGAAACTGCCTCAATAGCTTGTGTTTTAGAAAGAATTTCATTTAGATCCTTAGCTTCGAAGATACTTGGAAAAACATCCTATCGAACTAAATACTATACAACTTCAACACGGTTGATTTAATTTTTTTCCATCAACGTCACACTCTATGGCCACGCGATGTTTCAGGTGCCACACGGTGCTCTAAAAAAATTAAATAGGCAACGAGTTCCTTGGTTAACATTGAATTAAAAGAATTCATTTAGTTTGAAATTTTGACACCAGCCGTCATGTAAAGGTTAATCAAACAGATGAGAAAAAGATAAATAAAGTCGGAATATTAACAATTATTTCAGAACACATCTAAGTCCAAAGAAATAATAATATTGATCTGATGCTGGTAAGACCAGTGATTGTAATACATTAATTAAGTTTAGACTATGAAAAACAACCACATTCTCTTAAGAAGAAACTGTGATGTGCAAATTAAGTTTATTATATATAGTTCAGGTTCGCTTGCTAAAAAAGTTTGTTAAATCTGACAAAGTGAGATATAAGTAGGGGAGATATACGGAAGGGAGTTAGTAAGTCATGTTAGAGAATAAAAATAGGAAGTTGGAATTATAAAGAGATTGAAGGATTACGCATTAAGAGATAAGAAGACTGTCCACAGTTCAGGAATTAGTCACATTTATTGTACATTTTGATATTTAAATTATTAAGAGGTCTAAGTGGCAATTAGTTACATATCTACCGTTTAAAGTAACATTAAGGTAGGAGATTGATAATACAAAATGGATCAATTATTAGAAGTATTCTCCAAAAACGAGACTCTCGCCTCGTTACCTCTGCTAGCTAATCAGAAACATCTTATTTATTCTGATTAATTGAATTGTTTTTGAGTTAATTAAGGTGCTGAATAAATAATTGGAAATTATCATGTCGAATCATCCTTCACTTCCTCCTACACCCTTAGCGGTCACAAAGTAGACGGGAGGGGGTGTTACAACTACTAGTAAATTATATTGAAAAAATCCCTGACACTTAAATTTCTGTATATGTTTCTTTTTTTCTGATTCTAAGAAAACAAACTCAATAATTGCATTTTTTTTTCTGCAGGGCTCCCCACTGGACGAGTCCAAGTCGAAGCGAAAGGAGGACTGGTCGGACATGCTGCGAGAAATCGACGAGCTCTGGTACCACCTCATGTTCAGTGGTCAGTCCAATGATTCAGTGGTTTGTTGTCATGTCATTTCCTTACTCCTAATCACACTCCCCCACCCTCTTCCAACCCCACATAGTGCGACACTCCCTTTTATTTCGGCACTCACTCGGAATGCTGGCTGTAAATATTCTTGCAACACCGCACATAGAAAAATCAAGCACTTTCTGGTCATTATGTAGTTTAGTCTTCAACCAATTGCATTCAAGATACAACTAAAACGTTTCCAATACAATGCAACTACGTTCTACTGTATATGCACATATTGAAATAAAAAGCGATGCACAAAATGGGTTTCCGAATGGCTTGAAGTTAATTATACATATATTTTAAGACAGTATATGTAAACAATTAACCTTTGATAGTCAATGACTGACTGTCTGGATCTCAAGCGAATTACAATGTAACATTTGGTACATAAAACAGAAGACATCCTAAAGTGTTAAACCATAACTTCTATGTGAATACGGCTCATCCACCTACGAGGACTATACAAATATATTACAAACAGGGTCGTGAACTGTAAGAATAGCAGTCCCATTTGAGAGATAATGCACAATTGGACTGAAAGAATCAGGTTGATCAAATCGCAGTATCACTCTACATTTGAGCCGGTTTGAGGCTACCATTTGACAAAGTTAGCACGAATGGATGAACTTTGACCACACGGAGCACCAAAAGTTAATGATCAAACAAAAACGACTTCAGAAAGGGGGGATAGAGGGATCGTCCGATCTCCTCTCATAATCCCTGATGCATCCTTGTCACAGCTCTGACATGTAACCGTGACACCATTGATTATAATACGCTGTTCAAAGAACGTGGACTAGGATGTGAGGGCCATTGTACCGATTGCCCCTCACCGTTACTCACTGTAGACGCATGTATAGTGATACCAAGTGCAGTTGACCTTGGAATTTCACAAACTAAATAGAATTGTTTTTCAGTTATGAGTTTCGCTTCAAATTTAGCTCCGATGACCAGCGATAACGTATCTGGAGACATCCAAGAATAGCAGTGGAATAATTATTTACTTGTCTTTGGTGCACACCCGATAACCAGAAGTTATTGAATGTACCCTGTGCCATTTCATTTGATTTCCGGACCACTTTGGATGTCAACCAGAAAACCTTTAGAGAAAGGCGGTGTATATCGATGAGATTCTACACTATTAGAATAACTTCTTTCTTCACTCAGCCATGGGCTTGCACTTTAATAGAATAGTTCCAAGCCGTTCATGACCTTTCTGATTTTTTATTTATTATTTTTTCTATTTTTATTTGCTCTATACCAAGGCTATCAAATTCAAAGGCTTGAATTGGGGCAAATAATGAAGCTTTAAATTAAAGTGGGCTGCAAAGGAAATCAATATTTATAGAAACTTAGGTTTAGTGTTCATTACACAAAATTTGTAACAATGTGTTACTTTTGTGGGCAGAGATTAACTTAGAAAGGTGTTTTAAAAAATCGACCCAAAAGAGAGTTACGGGGCGTTATAAAGTAAAAAGAAACTCCTTTTTATCAGCTATTAGACCTTTAGACTTTAAATTTAAGAAATATTGTTTTTTTTTTGTTCAGCTGATACATGCAAAAAGCTTTGTTTTGTTTTAATTTGCATTTTCACGTAAAATAACTCATCAAAAATCTTATTTATCCTCCAATCTGTATTGTTTAATTTTTCAATTCACCCTTGCAAAGAACGGGTGTATCAGCTTGTAAACATATATAAAAGTATAAGAAAAAATTAATATTTACGTCTTGACACTTCACACCTTTTTTCTGCTACTAACTTCCCTATTTCGAGAGAAATTTTGTTATTTTATTATATATTATTGTGTGCCAATACACTAGACAGGACGCAAAAATTCTCTTCGTGGGGCACGAGTTTGACATCCCTGCTCTACTCGATTGTCACCAATACATCACGATTACACTCCGACATTCTTTGGCTCGAGCTGATCTGATTCGTCGGTTAGAAGGTGTACGGAATCTATTCCCAAGATGACATCGGCCTTCTTTACGAGTCACGAAAACTACGAGTCATCTACCGAACAGGATAACAGCTGGCCTTACGGACAGTGGGGAGCTAACGAATTTTTTCTCTTTTTTAGCAGTGTTTCTTGAATAAAACATTCAATTCCCATAATACTGTTAGATATGATGTATATACATGTCGTTTACAACGTATTTGTGCCTTTCATATCTAGTGACTTTCGTTCCATTCATATAACTTATTGATGCATTGCTTTTTATATTATGAAACTGTGTGTGATATCAATGATGTATGAATTGCGTTAATCATATGACAGGCTCGATTAGTATGCGTATATTCACTGTATGCTCATTACATTCAAATTAATGGGGAAAGGGAACTTAGTAGGAAATCAACTCTAAGACTTTCTCCCAATTAGGTTGAACAATAGGACTTACGTCAAGTCGTTTAAGTATAAATATATTATTTTATAATTTATATATATACATATATATATATTCTAAAACAGGCTTCATTTAGATTCTGCGAATGAATCAATTTCAATTACTAAAATTTAATTTTAAGCAGAACATGTGTGTAATGATGTTATAGTTGATGAGCATTTTCCATAAAATTATTTTAGTAAAAATTTAAACTCTTAAAAATTATATTTCAAACATATTTTATAATGTTTATAAAGCTTTTTTTTTAATATTGTTTCCAATACAAATTTTAAAAAAAACGTTGCCTTGTATTTACATTTTGCAATGAATATAAACAAGAAACTTTAACAAACTCCGCTTCTCTAGTAAAGTCACTTCAACTTGTAAGAGCGTTGGAAAACATTAAAAAATTCTAGTTTATGACATTAAATGAAATTTTTCTCCTAATACTTTGATACAGAAAAATAAAGCTTTAGGCATGAAACGCAATAGGTTGCCTATGAGGTCGTTTCGCAATGTCAAACAATCTAAATTCATTGAAAATGTATTTATTGTTTTCTCACGTTCGCGCATTACGAAGCTATACGAGGTCTTTTGGTGACGAAAGCCGCTAATTTTGAACCGTGAATGATGGACAAACTTGAGTTGGCGCCTACCTCAAAACTTTTCCATCATACAAACGGGAAGACTTTGGAATTTAAAAAGTACATCAGCTCTTCTACATAACGAGTCTTTAGTGAAATCTGGACTGGAGCCACGACTCACAGCTGAAACCACGCATCCACGAAAGCGCGTTACGAGGTCCGTCGCCAAAGCTTCTGAGCACTGTGACAATCGTGCTGTCACGTTTATCGGTGTTGAGGGTTATAATAACGATTAGCCATAATCAGAACAATTCTTATTTATTATTCCTTCACTTAATTTTTAGCAACCCAGGGAAGGAAATGCACCTTTTGTTAAGTGAAGGAGCAAAAGTACGATAGAAAAGATACTTAATATTTAATTATAATCCAATTAACTTACTCTCAGGACACTTTGGAAATCGGCGCTGTAAATTTTTGTAATTCCGTTCTCAGCTATTTGACCTCTGATCGTCATTAATCTAATCCAACTGATTGACTAAATCGTCAATTAGCAATCTTAAATCATTCATCAACTCTTGACTAGCTCTCAGCTATTTTCCGCTAATCACTAACTCCTAACCACTCGATCCCCGTACCTAACAGTTAATGCTTAAATATTATCCTTCATTTACATAAACTGTGTCTTCTTCTTCGGGAGAAAGTCTTCAATTAAAAGAAATAATTTTCCCCAAGAGGATTAGTAAAAGGCTCGTGGCCGTTACAATACGACTTTAAGGTACAATCCATCAACCAAAAATTCACAACTGCAGAGCATTCAGCTATTGCAGACTTTCGGAATCTAAAAGTGAATATTTTTTTATATAAACCATCTAAATCTCCATGCCTAGACACAGCAAGAAATATCTGCTTAAGAAAAACCAGAACATCCCTATCCTCTTCGTTTCTTACTGCTTAAGTGTATATTTATATTATCAGAATACATTTACATACGGACTTTGTTTACATTCTTTTATTTTAAAACTAAATGCCCGACACAAATTCTTTCAAATTTTTAACTTTATTTTTCTCGCTCACTATATTCCCAATAAATAACTACATTTGCACCCCTTTAAAAGTTCATTGATTTGCTTTGGATTTACGTCAAACACTGAAATTCCACGAGGGTTACAACCGACGGATCTCTTAATTTTGAGTGACGAGGTTACTTTTCAAGTGGCACCCAACCATACCAAACCAAGCCAAGTTGAGGATTTCGAGCACCTCTACATGGCAGATCTTTAGTGGCACCTGAACTACTATCCAACAACGCCGGCCACGAATTCGTGACTATGACCACTCGTAGCTATTGCGACCACAATTTAATTCCCAGAGATATTAGATATATTTCTCACATTATTTTATGCTAAGATATTAATAAACACTCACTCAGAAGTACTAGAACGTTTCTAATTTAAGTTTTCTTTTTTCTTTATCAGAAAAAGTCATTAGCGAACTTTCCATGGTTTAACAAATATTAGGAATAAAACAGCCATATTTGTGGAAATTAGTCCCTTTTTTTCTTTTAGTTTCATCAATGCATTGCGTTATACCAAGAAAAGATTATTTAGCTGCTATTAATGCTTCTCCAATTTTTCCGTCTAAGTGTTGGACCTTCTTTCTGCTGGAACGTAATTTAGATAACTCCTCTTCTCATTGTTATCGATGCTTAGGCATCGGCGGGGCTCTAAGTTGTTACGACTCCCTCGAGATACGGAATATAAACTACAGATAATAATGCGAAGATTCTCTATTTCTCGGGTACAAAAGCATTGGTAATGGCAATTTCTAGAAATCATTCGGGAACGGCATGAAAACTTCTACAATAAGAGTCAATTTAAAGCATATAATGCTTGATCAGTAGCACGCATCATCATTAAATCCTTTATAATTGCTTAGATT